>JABUQX010061393.1:0-47500 GCA_015478945.1 Trachelipus rathkii
ACTGATATAGAATCCAAACCTAATAATGTCAAAGTTTTTACGAATGAAATGGAGAATGAGGGGAATACTTTAATGACTGATATGGAATTCAAACCTAATAATAGCAAAGTTTTTACGAATGAAAGGGAGAAAGGGGGTCATCTCCACAAATACCTTTAATGTATACAATAAATCAAATAAATTAGAACCACGATGTGCGTTCTGTTTTAATAACCATTATTCTTCAAGTTGTAAAGTATTCTATACCATGGAACAAAGATTATATAGAGTAAAGGAGAATAATTTATGTACTAATTGCTTGTATAACAATCATAATGTATTTGAATGTAAAAGTATTAAAACCTGTTATTATTGTGGTGCAAAGCACAATAGTGCACTTTGCCAAAACGCATCAAAACAGATAGAAAATGATGAAGGAAATTCTAAAGGCAATCAAAGTAAAGGGATTACATCACAAAAAAACAGAAATTTCAGATCAAAAAATAACTTTAGAATCAGAAACAGAATCATCAATTTCTGCAGTTTGTTCAAATAGTGAAACAATGGGAACAGCTCTTCCCACTGCTATGTTGCATATCCCACATAATGATCGGTACATAAAGGTTAGATCATTGTTTCATCAAGCTTCGCAAAGAAGTTTTTGTACTAAGGAGTTTGCGAAACATTTGAATTTAGCACCGTGTAAAACAATAAAAATGGCCATTAATGGTATAAATACTTTGGGAAATGTAAAATTTACGATATAGTCTCAAATTTGATGTGCTAGACAAATAAAATGCGAGGCTTAATCCATAGTTTGGAATTATAGTGATTATAGATAATTTCCTTCCCATTAATAATTGGGCGCTCTCGCCTTGAATATTATATTCGGTTATGGGTTGGAGAATTTGAAAAAGCCCTTGAAAGGAGTATATGTTCGGTCCTATAACAGAGCTAGCAGATCGCAAATTTAGGAGGAGTAATAACGTTATGACAATAATAAGCAAATATTAGTTGGGTGGCAGTCATACTTTAATTTGTTAAATAATGAAACTCAAAATTAATGATAATTATTGAATCTAGTCTAGGGACAAATGTTGGCTCATTATGATAGTAGTGCCACACTTATCCTTTTGATGAATACAAAATTGATCTGTCCAGAAATGAATAAAAAAAGCGGAGAGCGAGAGGAAAGTAGGTCCAAAGCAATAGCAGCAAATAGATCGCGAAAAGAAAAAAAAAAAAAAAAAAAAAAAACAAAAAAAAAAAAACAGATATTTGAAATCATCTTGATAATTTGAAATTTAAAGGAGAGAAATATTTTAGAAATGTCAATGTTTGATTTCTCTAGGGGAGTATATGCAGAATTTTGTTAACAAACAAATACGGCCAAGATTAATTATTGACCAAAATTTAAACACAGACTTTAAAATCTTCATAAAAAAATATTATTGGAACAGTTTTCGTCTCCCTTATTATTGACGCATTCATGATGTTTTTAATCTGAAATCTTTCATGTTTTTTAATCTAATCTTCATAAAATTAGCAAAACCTTTTAACTAATATGAGTGGCCACTTCAAATGTTGTTTATTATATAGATTGTATAAATGAGTGGACTTTGTATAATTATTGTTAATAGAATTATTGATTTACTTTATAAATACTTTATTACTACTTGATAAATACTTTAAACTTAAATGCTAGGCCGATTTACGATATCGTTTCGTTGATATATTATGCATATCGTGCGTAACTAAATTTGGTGCATAACATCATTCCAATAATAGTTGTCTTAGAAGTGACGCAGTGTTCAATACTCATATCGCCCGATTAATAGTGTCCATGAAATAAACTGCGTAGGGCAGGTATTGGTAATTGGTTTGAGAAAAGTATTAAAATTAAGAGAATGACTAGGCTTGTGGTCGATTTACTCTAAATCGGGAGTGAAGTGGTGTATTTTAATATGAGAGATAGGACTAGTGAGTGAACATAGGTGCAAGTTGTGTTCAAAAGATTAGGTATGGGAGAGGAGGAAATTAAGGGAGAGTGTGTAGAGGCGATCCGGAAATGTGTGTGATGTATCTTTAATTAGTTGCTCATGGTCGTTGAGTATATATAGGTGGGGGGGGGGTGCTGAATGATTCGGTCTTGCTCCCACCTAATCAGTTATATGAGAGGACCCCTAACCTTCGTGTATGTGTACATTGAAATCGCCCAAATATGAGGACTCAGTATTGGATGCGAAGAATATAACAGTCTTCGTGAGAGTAAGTTGTAAGTAATATTCAAAAAGGCGTGAAAATTCCTGTTCTGTTAGGAAACAGTAGCAAGAACACAGAGTATTTACTTGTGAGTAGAAAGAAAGAAATATTTTTAAAGCCAATACAGGTATGGAGAAACATCGAAGTTAGGAAGATTCCGAGATTACTTAAGACGTTGTTTTCAGTGAGGCGTTTGATGTTTTAACATATGTCACATACTCCATCCCCTTAGACGAAATTATTGAAATTTAGTTATAGTTGGACCATATTAAATGTAGTGAGGATGAATGTCACTTAGGCCATCGTGGGTCTCCCGCAGCAGTAGCAAGAAGCAAAAGGTTAGGGTTAGAGTTAAGAGAGGTGGTATTCCATCGATCAGAGCTAGATGCAACCACGGGATGTTAGTGAAAGTCGATAGTAAGTCCCGGCAATGATAGCCTAAAATCTGCCATACGCTTACATGCATTCATTCAGCTTCACCACCAAAAAGCAAACATACAAAACAAAAGTAAAAAAAACGAACAAACGTGAATTCAGGTTAAAATTATTCACAAACTGAAAAATTTAAATTTTAAAATAACATTAGCTATATTATGAAAAGTTTTAAATTTACTTAAGAATATGGTAAAAATAATGATTAAATCAATTCAACACAGTTAAAACACTATACTGCTACTTTTACCACCCATACAAATACACGAATAATAAAAAAGTAAGTAATTGATTTAAACATTAAAACCTAAATTTAAAAAGATAAAAGCCAAAATAATAAAAATCATATCTTAAACACGTAAACGAAATTCAGACTTATGTAACCCTTCCTTATATATATTATAGTAGATATTGGTATATATACTATTATATAATATATATTTATATATATAGTGTATATATATAATATATTATTAATTTATATAAGTTAATTATATAATTATATATATATATATTATATATTAATATATATATATATATATTATATATATATATATATAGTATATTTATTTATTTTTTTATTTTTTATTTTTTTTTAAGCAAAAAATATCAACACCGCTCACGGGCAAGCCCTATTCAAGGAGATGGGTGTTGCACGCCTCAAAAATCCATCTAACGCTAATTACGCAGATGAGCATCAGACGCGGCCTTAGTGATATTGGAGATTAAATTGCAATAGAAACTAACAGAGAGATGGAAGAGAATTCACTCTAGAACATGAGGCGTGTCTATATATATGAAGTGTGGTCACCACATGATGTGTAACTTAGTCTTGGAGTTTGCTAATATATTAACATTTAAACACATGTGCCAACACAGCACTCCCTTGTGGTACGATGGGCGTCCTTGAAAGGTGGTCGGACAGGTCACGCGGAGATGGGGAAAAGAGTTCCTTCGAGCGCCCGGCCGGCTACGGTATTCCGCGTGACCGAGAAAGAGGATAAAGGCACCATACATCGCGGCCGCAAGAATAGAGGGTCCAAGTGAACCTAGTAAAAGATAACGGACAGTTTATAATCTTTTATTTGCCTTTGCTCGATCCCTACCAAAAGTCCGGGTGAAATCTGAGCACCCCCGCAGTATGAGGAGGCAGATACTCCATACAAGGGTCCGGATGAGGCCTTTGTATAACTGGACAGTAAACTGTGTGAAGGAAGAAAGTCCTCGCAGCGATAGAACAGAAACTTCCAGTTTCGTCTTTGAGGACCAATCCTTATGCAAACCGATTGTGAATGTGAAAGTTTCCAAATACCATTTTTTTTACGTTTTGGCAACACTAATAATAGTTTATATTGTCAACAGGAGAGACGAGAGAACGTTGAAAGAGATAGGAGATGTTTAGAAGGGTGTCTTAGAGAGGAGATTTGAGAAAGTTTGAGAAGGTTAGAAGAGTTGAATTTCACCGAAGCTTTAGTCGACCCACGTGGCAATTTAGCTGCAGATCAACGCGATTTCAATCCCGACGCGGAATTAAGATGAGGCAATTCTAGAAGTAAAAGAGGGAGCAGAATTGAAAATGAGTTGAAGAATGAAGGGTCGATCCATCGGCATATGAGTGAATAGAGGTAGATGTGCAGGTGAGAAGTTCTATTTAATGAAAAGTAAGAAATAAAGTAGGAGATAAGACAGAACCCTGGAACACCACTATTGACAGAAAGGAAAAGCGCCCCATCAACAACAGCCACATTGAGCGATTTGAAGAAAACTAGAACATAAGTAAGCAAAGAGAGGAAGAACCAAGGAGGGGAGTCTTGGAGAGCAGTGAAAGCGTGCCAATACCGTCACATGTGCTTTGGATAACTGTCAGCCGCCACCATGCACAGTCTCCGCATAGGTCTTCCTAAGGGCGGAAAACCATAAATTCGTTAAAAAGGATATCTTCACCAGTAGAAGTCTCTGAACGCCGAAGCCGTACTGGCGATCGAAAGAAGAGATGAGATTCAGATGATCTAAGAAGTGATTTAAGAGGTGTTTCAAAGATCTTAGGTAGAAATAACAGGTGAGAGTATAGGACGAGTAGTTTAGATAGGATCAGAGCGGCGTTGATTTTTTCGGAATAGGTTTGACATGTGCGTGCTTCCCACACTGTGGGAAAGTGTTAGTATTGGAGACATAGAGAATATAGTTGAACGAGGGGAGGGGGCCCAGCTCGGAAGCACGCTCCCTCACAACACGAGGTGGAAAGGCATCCGGGCTACCCGCCTTCCTAACGTTCATAGATCTTAAGAGCCCATGCACCCGATCAAATATAATCACAAGCAAAGACATAGGGACACCTGAGAGGAGAAGGTAGAGGAGGGAATCCAGAATCAGTCAGGTTGAAGTAGAAGGAAATAAGAGACCGAAGAGGATTGCGCTGTTTCAGTTGAGAGGTTAAGCAACAGAGCCATCAGATGAGAATGAAGAGGAGGCTGAAGAGCAGATTTACATGAAGTTGTTAGAGATGTTTTTGGCAAGAGGCCAGAAAGATTTATCTGTAGGAGAACGGAGGTTAGCGCCCCTTCGTTTTATGAAAGCCCGCTTTGCTCGTTGCGAAGAGAATCCCTGCAACGATTTCTAGCTGAATGAAAATTAGCTAGAGGGATAGGAGAACGAGAATTTTTCCACCCCCGATAAGCAATGTCTCTAGCCTGGAATGGCCAGAGAACAAGCACTGTCGGACCATGGATTATGAGGAGAGCAAGATTTAGTCGAAGAAGGAATGAACCTGCTTCTTTTCCTCTCATGGATCAGAGAAAGATTTAGCTGAAAGCCGAAGCGTCATCAGAGTCAAAGCAGATTCATATATAATAAATATATATTATTATGTATATAATAGTATAATAGTTGTATTTTTTTTACTATTATTATATATATAGTTATTTTTTATATAATGAAAAAATAAAATATAGGTATATATTTTGTGTATATATTTATTAATTATATTATTTTACTTATTAATATTTTAATATATTAATTAATATGATAATATAATATACATACTGTATATATATAATTGATATATTTATTATATAATTATAATGATATATATTGAATATATATATATATAGTAGTATATATGTATTTAGTTAATTATATTATATATTAAGATATGTATTAGTGATATAATAATATCTTATAGGGTTAAGCAAGATAGTTTCATTTATATCTATAATATGTTTATAATAATAGTAGTGACATACTATATATATATATAATATTATTACTATAATAATATTATATATAGTATAATATATATATTATATATATATATATATATATATAATAGTAGTATATGATAAAATTGATATATATTATATATATATAGTATTTATTATATATAACACACACTAGGTGGCATCGTTAACTGTCAAAAAGTATTTCCATATGTTCTCCGTTACTCGAAAAATAGTTTCGTTTATCGTTTATTCGTTTCTTTAATATAAAAGTCGACAGTGCCGTTCTCCGTTATCTTTTAGCTTTAATTATAAACATTAATTACGGTGTCTTATAGGTAATTTTTTGGTTGTGTATATTAAATTTTCCACATTATTTATTATTATAAAACATACCCTCATGTAAGACCCTTAATGTCGCATTCAAAGACTAGTCCTTTACATCCAACAGGATGTTAATTCCACCATTCACCTCCTGCCATTCACAGTTTTCTAAACCTCCTCATCATCCTTTCCCTTTTCAACCAACATGTTCCCTTATCATTTAAACTTAGACACTTGTTCCAGCTGCTCACCATTCTAACATGAAACTTCTCACACCGAGGAACATGGTCCTCTACTCACAATCATAACACTTAACTCTTATTATCGTTACCGTCAAATCATCTCCTTTAACATTCCTGCCAAATCTCGTCTGCCATATCCTCTCAAACTGCTCTCCAGATTCACCAAAACAAAACCAATCATCCGCATATAATAGGTAGATGGCACTAACACCTCCATCTCTACCATTTTCGCAATCCATTCTAACCAATCTCTGCCACTCCACCTCTAATTTCTTTCATAACTCATCCATATAAAATTGAATAACCAAGAAGAGATAGCGCACACCTCTGCCTCACTCCGCTATTCAATCAATTAACACAATCACTTTCAACTCATTTATTTTTACACACGCTTCGCTTCACTATCGTCATAACATACTTTGATCTATTCAAGATACGCTTTACACTACACCTATATAGTTCAATAACACCTGCCCATAGAGCTTCCCTATTAATCATATCATACGCTGTTTGCAAATCAAAAAGCCTAAATACAATTTATTCTTCTTTCTCCTCATTTTCGCAATCACCATTTTTCAGTGTAAAAGTTTGATACCAATCTCCTCTACCATTTTCTAAACGCAATCCTTGTTCTTTCGCTCTCAATCCCCACCAAGGTTCCCCCCCCCTTCAGTACTCGACGCATTTTTCGACCAAAATACCAGCAGAAGTATATATCTTCTTTACTACACTTAATCACTAATCCCTCTATAATTCCTACAGTTACCCTGATCTCCCTTACCTTTATAAGGTACTAAATATACTCGCTCTCTCCATCCCATCGGAACTATATTCTCCATAAACGCCTTGTCAAACAACTTCCAAATCCAATCAATCACCTTCTCGCCTCCGCTCCTAATCATTTCACAACCGGTAATTTTATCTATACCTGCAGATTTACCATTTCTTCAATCTTTTCTTCGCTTAACCAATTGCCTCTTCTTACTAATGGACCGTCATCCACAAAAATACCTATTCCTTCTTGCACCATCAACCCACACACAGTTCAGACTTCGGCCCTTCATTATTTGCATTGTTATGCAGATTTTCAAAGTGTTTTTCCTCACACTGCTAGTGGCCCCTTCTATTTCGGATCAGTTACGGAAAGCATCATCGTTTATTGACATTATTCTATCAGATTCCCTTATTCCTTTCCTTATATTATATAGTATAAGTATTGTATTATTAAGTATAATATATTATATTATATAATATATATATATATATATATATTAGTTAGATATATCTATTAATATTATATATATATATATATTATTGTATTAATATAATTATATAATAATATATATATATTATAGTAATATATATAGTATTATAAAAGGATTTTTAAGCTTTACCGGGGTGTCATATGGGCTATCAATTCAAAGAATGTCGAACAGGTTTTGAAGATGTAACTGGACTAAAAAGATAGCGGAGGAAAAAATAAACGGAATTATTTGGTTGCCGTTACAATAAAGAAAAAGTAAACGTGGTTACGGTACCGTTACTCAGAAACTAGTTCGTTAGTAACGGATCGTGCCACCTCTGTATATATATATATATATAGTATATTATATATATATATAGTAATATTATATATTATATATATATATATATTAATATGATATAATTATATAGTATATATTATATATATATTTATATTATATAATATATTATATATTATTATAATAATATACCGTATATAAGTAGTACTGTATATGATATATATATATATATCATAATATATAGTATATATATATAAAGTTATATATATATATAATTATTATTTTAGTATATTATATTATAGTATATTATATATCATATATTATATAATATATATATAGTAGATTTCAATGTTCAATAAAGCAAAGTAAAATTTTATATTTTTATTAGATATATAATAGTACTATATGTATATATATATATATATACTAGTATATTTAATAATATATTTATATAGAGTATATAAATATAATAATATCATTATATATATATATTATATGATATAGTATATATATTATATATATATAGTTATTGTTTTTTTTCGTTATTTTTGCTGTCGTTGTCTGCTTGCGACTGTCTAGTCGCCCCTAGGGCCGCTCCTAGCGCATTTTGATCTAGTTTGCCTATCGAGTTAAGAGCAGGGGATTGGGCCAAAAAAAATAAAAAAACAAAACGGGTGACGGAAAATGTCAATTGATTTTTTCAACTGATTTTTCACTTGATTATTTGCTCCAAAAAATCATGATTTTATGCTTTTTTTATTAATATATGTATAATTTTTTTTGTATATATAATAAAATGCTTCAACTTCATAGAATAAAAAATTATAGATATAATATAGTTCATAGCAAGGCTAGCTTGCTGTTACTCAATTTTACACTATAAAATGTCAAAAAAAGATCATGTTTTCATACATGTTTTCTTTTATTCTGATGTAAATATATTATCATTAAAATAAGAATAACACTCTTTAGTGTTGCTGCTCCATTGTGTCAATGACTACTATAACACTATTTAAGTATTTTGAACTCAGATATAGTGCCTTAGGGTTAAAATAATACTTAATGACCTTAAAAAAAGTTATATTGTACAAATTATATTCGCGTGACGTCACGATTCTCAAAAAAATCAATTGATTACTCCAAATATAAAAATAAAAATTGATTTTTTTTCTCAAAAATCCAAAAAATTCCCAACCCTGGGTTAAGAGGGGCCCTAGTAATATATATATATAATTATAATATATAGTATAATATATATATTATATATTAATATAATATATATAATATTATTATATATATATATTATTATTATATTTAATATAGTTAATTATATATATATAATTTATATTTAATTAATATAGTATATATATATATGTACTGATATATAAGAGTATATATTAATATATATATGATAAGCTATATATATTTATATATATTATAAATCTATATATTTATCATTATTTAGTTATAATATATTATTATATATATATATAATATTATATTAGATTTATTATAATATATAATATGTATATATATATATATTACTTATAGTATATATAATATATATGAAGTATATTAAGTATATAATTAAATTATATATATAATTATTTTATAATATATAGTCCCACTGGGTATGTAATAATGTAAGTATTAATATATATATTATATATTAATATAATATTTAGTGTAACATGGGCGTAGGCAGGGGGCACTTGCCCCCTTAAATCTGGCGAAATAAAAATTAATGTTTCGACTCAATGATTATTGTCAGAACGACGTTTTTAAGGGTTTTAGTAGTAGAAAATCTGAAAAATACATCAATCGATAGATAATGAGTAGTAATTACTACGTATTATATATTATTATTTTTTATATATAGCTTTTAAGTGTGTTTTCGTTTTCATATTGGCTTAAAGTCAATAGCTTTGGGTGCTTTTTAACTATGCTGGATTCTTCTGGGACGATTTATTCTGTTACTCCGCAAGAGCTTTAGTATGTCGATAGCATTAGGACGGCTGCCAAATGGCTGTCGTATCGTACAATTCGCGACCCGTTGTTTTATTACAGCTGCAGATAACACATTAAATAACAATTGGCAGGAAATAACAGAAACATTATAGCATTTTGAAGACCATTAACTATTATAATATTATATAGATATATATATGATATATAGTATATATAGTATCATATATGTAGCATATATAGTTATATATGTTCTATATAATACTATATATTAGTATTATAATTAATATAATATTATAGTATAATTTAGTAGTATAATATATATATAATATATTATATATATTATATTGTAATAGTATGATTATATACCTCACCTTAAGCCAATCCTAAATGAAATCCTGCCTACGCATATATAATATATATAATATATGAGATAGTGTTATTATATATATATATATTTATATATATAGATATATAGTATATATTATAGTGATGGTAATATATTATATATATTATATTATATATATATGTTATTATATATATATATATAGGTAATTATGTACAATTACTCCATTATATGTAAGTAATAATATATTAGTTAGTATGATATAGACATCGTGTTAGAGTTTTAATTATATTATATATAATTATATCCTTGAACCAGCAAAAAAATTGATTTCGGATCGCACATAACGATTTCCAACTGTTCCAATATGCGCCAGTTGGAATTTTTTCTTATCATATCGGTATGTTATTCAATTTTTGGTAAGTAATTGTAGTGAATTAAGAATTTAGGTGAAATTTTGGAATTTCACAGGAGATTTTTTCCCGACTAATTGCCTGTAGGGAATTTCTTGTTTAAAAACCACTATATTTACCCTATAAAAATTCTCATGGGAAAATTCCTAAGATCTTTTTTTATAAATGTGAGACATTTGGTGTAATGAAGTTAATATGCGGAAATTCGCGAATTTCCAAAGCGGAATTTCCCACACACTACCAGTTTTGGAATTTCACTGAACCACTATAACCCTAATCCAATTTTCCAAACTGAACGCAATCTGAAAATACATTTAAATTCCTGAAAGGAAATACCCAAAGGAAATTTTCCCTAAAAGTTCATATGAACAAAAGAATTATTCACCAAGGAACCTATTCAAAACCCTTTTAAATATCCAAATTGGAAATTCTTCAATTTCTAAAAGGATCCTATTATATTATATTATATACTATATAATAAGTATAGTATATATTATATAGTATATATATATAATATATATATTATTGATAATTTAAATATATATATATTAGTATATATATTAGTATATATATATATAGTATATATAGATATTTATATAATATATTAGTATATATATATTAGGTTATATATATCAAATATTATGATTTATTATATAATAGTATATTATCATTATAATTATATATATATATATATTATAATAAGTAATATATATTATATATATATATATATATATTTATATATATATATTATAGTAATATTAATTATATATTATATTTATAAAAGGGGTTTGGGTCGCTGTTGAAAGAACACCTCCATTAGCTGAAAAGAACCTAGATGATGTTGAAGAAGAGTGAGGCGTTGTCACGATGATTGGCGTTCGTCCCGGGGGGCTGCTTTGGACTCATTCAGTGGTGGTTGCAGCCCCCTTCCACCAAACGGCCACAATATAGTGATATATATATATATATATATATTATATATATATATTATATATATATAGATATTAATATAATATATAAGTATAATATAATATATATATTATTTATATATATAATATAGTTAATACTATAAAGGCGTCGCCAGCTTCCAAGCAAGGGGGGGAGCAGCTTATAATTTTATTTTGCTTTTAATATTATATATATATATATATATATATATTATATATATATCTCATATTATATTACCATACTATATATATATATATATATTATATATATTAGTATAAATTAATATATATATAGTCTATATATTAATATATATATATATATGATATATTAATATAGATATATAATATTTATGTTATGTATATATTATATATAGTATAGTTATATATATTAAATTATAATAATATATAGTATAGTATATATATACCGGTATAATATATTATAGTTATATATATAGTTATATATATATATATATAGTATATATATATATATATAATCTATATATATATATCTATAGATATGATATTTATATATATATATAATATTATTAGTATATGATACAAGCAATTGATAAAACTAGGAACATTTGTATGGATAATTAAATTGATTATATTTTTAAAAAAAAATTTGATTTTATTAAAGCAATAGAATATTAAATACAATTTGCAATGATGGAAAATTCACAATATAGAGCATTGCAAAATTTTTATATTTATTAAAAAGTAATTTCCTTTGGGGTTCACCGCATAAATTTATGCACTAATTTGTAGAATGGAGACAACTCAGGGTTGTCAACAGCAAACTTTCCTGTGTACACTCTCATAACCAGGTCCGTTTAATCCTGTTCGTCTCCATAGTATCCGAGCAGCCAAGTTCGATCTTCGCAGAGTACTTGAAAAAATGTTCTAAGCTACTGTAATATTCTGGTGGTGTTATGGTTTGGAGTTTTTAGTATCTAATCAAGCCTTTTCGTCGGAGGGAAAGAATGGTTCAGTTCTCTTAAGACTTGGGAGAGCAACAAGATTCTTTTAAGTATCTTCACTACTCAGTTTTCTTGTCCTTCCAAATTTTTACCAAAGGTCTGGCTCTTCTTCTATTGCTTCTAATTGTGGTTAAAAACTATTAAATGAAGCTGTCTGTTCCTTTAAACTCATCGATTGTTTTGAGTAGTATGTGGAATAGAATAATGTTCAAATGCATAAGCAGAGGTGTATTTTCAGTAGAAAACATAATTCCAAGAAGAGGTTATAGAATCTAGATACGGTTATTAAGGAGTCTTCTCGGCGAACTCCGTAGGATTTGTTGTTGGATGGTTGCTGGCGGTGCTGCTGCCTACCAAAAATCCGTTGTATATTCAGATCAAGTCCAAGTGCTCGGCGATTTGATTAGCCCTTAATATAATAATAGTAATGGTGATAATTTTTTCTTCATCTTTTCCGTGGCTACCTAACCATTTCACAATGATGTTGAATGTGCTGACGAGTTTTGACGATATCCTATATGGTCTGGAATTGGAGAGCATTTACACTGGCTCTAACATCGGCAGAGTACTTCGCGATCAATATCATAGCCATTATGAATGACGACTAACATGCCGCTGAATGCAACTGAAAATGCTTTTTCTTGTGGCGGTATTTCCTTCAATGGAAAGGTTTTCTAATGCTTGCATCATTCATACAAAGTGCTCCTTAAACAACTCTGCAATGCACTTGTGTTGTTTCAGATCACCATCTGGGCTGGCACAGTAGTATGTTGGCTTGGGTAATGTTTGGCATTAATTTTCGTCTCAAGAAGACCGTCTCTCGAAAAAACGTAATAATGTTCCTTTATAGTTCCCACAGTATTATGGATTTCTGGTATTGTGCTCAAATCATTTACTACTAGATTATGTTTGTGTGAAGAGCAAATGAAGACAATGTCTTTTTTTATACTTTTTCGCGCAATATTTGCTTGGACGAAGCCTCTTCTTTGTCAGACTTCGTGTAGAACAGTGAAGACCAAGCCGCACGCATTTTTTGCGGGAGTACAGTGTCTTCGTCTGTGACAAAATCGATCATGGCTTTCGCATGGTTTATTGCGTCAAGCGCTTTCAGTTTTACAAAGACATAAATTCTCTTTGTACTTCATCAACGGTCTTTGTCCGAACATAGCGCAACCCTATGCGATGAATTGTTTCCTTTCCAAAACATATCAGCGGTTTGCATCTTGCTAGTAAGGTCTATAGCGCCACACTCATTTACCTTATTAACGAGTGATATTTCCTTTATGCTAGTACGCACATAGAGAATTATTCATTCTAAATGTGCTACTGATTGGTATGTGGCATTTTTCTCCCCTTTTCAAAAATGGTTTTTCCAATGACTGATCTCCGGCATCTATTTCGTATAGCGGCAGCAAATCTTGCAACATCCCTCATCGATGAGTGCTTTCCTTCCAAAGGCGGTAAATTCAGCGCGTACAGAAATATTGTCACACATGAAATTATTGAGGATAATATTTTTTTTATTTTCCCTTCTCTACTTATTTTCTTAGAATGCTGTGGTTCAATTGCGATGTCTACCGGCATAAGTACTTGTTATTAACAATTTTGGCAGCTTCAACAGCAAGTTTTATCCACTTCTGTGTTTTGTATGTTCCTTAGCAAACCAACATGAACATCTTTAATTTTAGTGAAAGGATCTTATTAATTAAAGGGCCTGGGTACCCCCTCTGGACCGAAACTTTATAATTTGTGGGAATAAAATACAAAACTGCAAATGCTTCCTTTAAGCGCCTGGAGTATGTCAGCCAAGGTGAATAAGTGTCTCCAACCATTTAGTTGAAGTTTCTCTTAAGTGGGGTTAGCATAACTTCCCAAAAAATTATAGTCTTTATGGTGGAATCCAACACTGTGCTATCCAAGTAACTCGTTTCTTTGTTCTCAGTTAGGAAAATCCATAGATGAATGTCCAACTGTATCTACATTCATTTTCGTGTACTATGGTCATCTACTGAAACGCTAGCTCAGAAATCTGGACCCATATCTTGACACGTCGAGGTGCTGGCCCTGGTGATGGTTCTTCATCATGCGAATTAGGCGAAGTAGGAGGGATTGGCTCTTGTGTAGTCTTAGTTGAACTTATTGGTGTCTCTTCGTTTTCACGACGCTAACCATTTCAATTTTTTATGTCTCCTTGCAAATTTATACTCAACAATATAATATAGCTATATATATTATTATATATTATAATAATGATATATATTGTATATTTATATGATATAGATATATATAGATAGATTGATATATATATTATATATATAATATATATATATATATGGATATAATATTATATGTTAATATGAGTATATATATATATATATATATATAATATATATATTATATAGTATTTATATATATTATATATTATATATATATATACTATTATATTATATTTATATATAAGTTTATATATATGATATATATATATAGTAAATAATATGTATATATATACTATGGTAATATAATTATGATATATATATATATATTATATATATATTTAGATATATATAATATAATAGTATATATATAGGTATATAGTATTATATATATTATATATATAATATATTGGTTTCTACTACTGTATCTCTGCCACATATGGTCATAGGCTAATAATTTTTACTAGCATTCAAAGATGTTAACAAGAAAATTTTAAAATTATAGCAAATTATGTTGAAAACCACTATTTTCTGTGTTGTAATGAAAAATAGTTTTTAAAATTAATAATAATACCTCATATGGAGAGTAAGATCATAGTGTTGGCAAAATCCCATACTTTTCAGGAGTAAATACAAAAAATTTTAATAAAATGTATAACAAAATGTTTAAATGTAAAACGTACGTACCAAGGAATCTCCTTAATATCCATGATCTGATGAAGATGAAATTGAACTATAACTTTACATGGAGACGGTGTTGAGTGATAATTTTCGATGCTAATTTGAAACCTTAAAGCACTTATAAGAATGAGAATCCTACTAAATCATAATCTAGAATTTATATAACATATCGCAATATTATAATAAATAACATAGGAACATACACAGTTTCCTTTCTACAATTTGAAGAGCATATAAAATGTAGTGAGAAGACCTCTGTTATCGGCAAGAGAAATGTTAGAAAATGACGATTGCAACTAGACCTTCGCCATATACTCGTATGTATATATATATATCGCCGTGTCCCCTATTATATATTATAATATATGTTATAAATATATTATATATATAATAATATATATATATATTATTAATATAGTATTTTTTTTTTTGAGTAGATAATATTATATTACATATATAATTATATTATAGATAATAATATTTATGTATATATAATTAATATATTTATATAAATCGTAAAACATACTTAACAGCCACCCGGAAATGGAGTTGGATCAAAAAAAATCGCAGGTAGACTCTATAAGAGTAAACACTTCTAGGGGGGCAGCTGCCCCCCCCTGACGACGCGCCATGTATATATATATATATATATATATATATATATATATATATATATAGTATTATAGTATATATATTATATAGTATATATATATATTATGATATATTATATAAGTAGTTATTATTATATTATTATCGGCGTGACCCGTGATTGCTGAAAAAATAAAATAATCAAAAAATGATTTTTTTTCTAAAAAAATCAAAAAAATCCCAAACCGACTGAATATATACGGCCTATAGTATATAATAACTTAAATAGTATATAAATATAATTTATTATGATAATATTATATATATATATATATATAGGTATAATATATAGTATATTATATATTTATATAATTTGTATTATAGTATTATATATATAGTATGTGTTATATATATATATATGACATTTATAAGTGGTTGACTCCGTTTAATATTTGTTATTAACTTAGGTTAAAGTTTTAAGTTAGGTCAGGTTATAATTGTTAACTTTAAACTTTGTAACTAACTTTTTTACAATAATTTTTAGACTGTACGCTAAAATATATTAAAATAACGATACATTAATTATTGATTTTTACTCCTGGAGTCAACCACTTATAGTAAATAGCCATATATGATAAAGTATAGATATGTATATTTATATATATAAATATATATATATTATATATAGTATCATATTATTATATATATATATATTATATATATGTATTATATGATAATATATATATATATTATATATATAATTTTTATATAATATAATTATTATTATTAATATAAACTATAGCTATATATATATATATATATATTATAATATATATATATATATATATATATTATATATATATATATATATTAATATATTATATATATAGATATATATATTATATATATATATATATAATATATAATATATTTATATATTATATATTATATATATATAATATATATAAAGTATATATATATATATATATTTATATAATATATATATATACTATAATTATATATATATATATATATATATAAAAGGGTGCGGCAGAGCAAATTTGAGGCAGTTTTGGGGTGTTCACTGTGAGGGGCGAGTCTTGGGAGCAGATGCTGCGCAGTCTGATTTTTCTGCGCCAACATTCCATTTTAAGTAGTCTGAGAACATGGCATGTGACGGGAGTGCATCATAGCTTTGCCGGCGGCGGTTTTATGAAAACAACATTCTGATTGCAAGCGACGCCAAAAGCTTTTCGCGCGACGGTTAAGACATTCCGCGTAATGAGTCCCGGTTCCTAACAGGAGCGTAACACAAGTTCGGTCTGGGGTTAGACAATTAGAGCCTAGGGTAGCTACACAACGAAGCAGATACAGCAATGGCAGACCGCAGATCCATCAAGTACACGCAGACAATGTTGATGCAAGATGAGGTTAACGTGATCATGAGCATCCCCCGAGGGGGTGCTGCCCCCAAATCATTGGATATTTGATGTAGGAAGGCTGAAAACTTGTATAACCCTTTCTTATAAAGTAACCCTAGCTGCATCCGAGTTACTGAACCGTACATGCCTCACTAGTTAGGGTGGATGCTTGACTCCATAAAACAATGGATAATTGTACATAGGTGACGAAACTTGGTATAGCATCCTTCTAATAAGTTATACCTCATGTCTGGCGATGCCGAGGTTAAATGTGTCGTGAACACTCAACCTGAAGAGGGGGTGCTGGCCCATGCCAAGTAGAAAATTATGACCGTAGAACGTTCGATCATGGATAGATATTCTTCTTGATAATGTATCCTCGATATCAGCCGGAAGTGAGTGATCGCTATGCCCATATGGTGTTGGGTTGAGCCCCAAACCATGAAGATGATCATAGAAGGCTCGCTTTATCGCGCCGATCCGCTTAAACGCGGCGATTATGATGCGTGGCAGCCTGAGTAAAATGCCTGTACGTCTGAATTGGTTTTGGGGCTGAAGCCCAAAAATCTTGAAAATTGACATAGAAAGTATGAAATTTGGAGAACAACAGAAGGAAGAAGAAGGATTAAATATGGCAGGCAGGATCAGAGCCGGAGCTCTGAGTTACTCAGATGGTCTAATTTACAAATATAATTATTAAGATTTTATTTATTTTTTTTTTAAAGTTATTTATTTTTTTCACTATTTATTCATTTTTTGTTTTATTTGTTTAAAAGCATTTTGTTTTAACTAAATGTTTTATGCTTTTCAGGTTATGTTATAACTTGTACAAAGTTTTGCCTTATTCACATCACCTTAAAGGAAGTAAATCAGTAAATCAAACACTTGTTTTTCAGCCGATATCCCCTGCCTGCCATCTCCTACCACAGGTATCTAGCTGATTTTGTCAGTCCATTATTTTGTATAGCACTATATACTACAGATACTTTTATTTATATTTGTGTTAGCTTATTATGTTTAAAATAAATATATATATAATTATTACTGAAAGATCTTTATAGTTTCCTGTTTTTGTTTTATGAATCGTGAAAAATTTTTTCGTCTTACATACCCTAATAAGCTAGTAAACTCAACGCACCTTTCCCTGCCTTTCTACTTCTTCCCCATTCCATTGACCTATTTGTGTTTCAAGGCACATTTTCGTCGAGTTAATGTATTTTGGATAAACATAACATAAAAAACAAGTGCTTTATACACTGACCAACGAATATATTATGCTAACGTAACATAAGTTTTCACATAGTTAATAGAAAAGCTGAAGCTTATGGCATGCAAGATGATGAGCTAATGAATATATATGTGGCAGACAACAAGCTAGCTATCACCTAAGCACAGATATAAGCTGGCTATACGTATTAACAAAAGGTTTGCCATACACTTAATCAAGCAGGTAAAGTAACTGACATGCAATACTAAAAACTGTAACATATTCACATTATTTGTCGGGTCATATTTTAACTATATCAATGTTAATTTTACCATTTTACATGGTAATTTTTAACAAATTTATCATAACATCAAATGCTATTTTTTACGTTAACAGTTAAATGGAATTTAAGACAAAAATGTTTATCATAATCCTTACCTAAACTATCCTAATACCTACGAGATAATGCAAACATAGTAAAGTGGCGTCTTATCTTCTGTATGAACTATGATCTGATGAACATAACATATAACAGCGACAAACTACTGATGATGAATAATAACAGGCTATCATTGAACAACTTAAAACAATAAAGCGAGACGATTGGGTGGATAGTAATTACAATTTTCATTTTATAACATAATTTTCATTGAAAAGAGCGTTATATAATTACATAAAAACATAAAAGTTTTCCATTGTAGAATATATTTTTAATTCTCTTTATAGCCATCGGGACATAGGGCTGCCAACATAAATTGAGGTCAAATTCTATACGTGATCTCTGGCCAGAGATTTATATTCGTAAGATTATAAGGAATGTTATTTCTTAGTTTCCAATATGCATTTTATTAGTTTCCGGGATGCGATAGACATTGAATGATAACACGAAATACAAATACAAACATAAAAACGAATGGCGCGTAAGCGCCTAAAAGTGAAGAGTACATAAGTGTAAACAGGTTTAAACCTTCCTGTTAAGCTTTTGTATAAAATATGAATTGTGTTGTACCTTTCTCCGATATATAAAATATTCCTTATCTCTTAGACTTGTGTTTGTAACTTTAATTTTATATTATCTTTTCTCCTGAGGCTTATTTTAGCGTCATAATCGTTGTGGAATTGAAAGCTTTAGAGAGGGTTGTGGTCCTGTTAAAAAGTGTTTTATCCATTTTTGCACTAAAAATTCAAACCACAGATTACGGCTCTCTTAGACAGATTACTATCCGTCTATATTTCAATCACAATACATTATACAGGTGGAATCTAGATCCAGGATGTGGGGTTTTCAATCTTATATAAAAGAAGACCCCATGGATCTGATTTTTTCGGCGTGTATTAATCAATCTGCATACTCTAGTAACAAACGTATTTTTATGAATCTTCATGATGAACAGAATGCGCCATAAATTTCATATCCTTTAAGAGAAGAGAAAATTGGAAAAAGAAGTACTCAGCTCCAATCAATCCAATACGAAGAAATTCTCCTTTATATATACTGGAGAGAGGGCCCAAAAAGAGCGGCCGCCGCTATAACGAGAGATGATCACAAGACCACGAAGCGAAATAAAGATTATACCTCTGACGCTATTTCAACGCTTGAAGGTAAAGAACCGGATGACGATGAAGACGTCATGAAGTATGCGGGTAAAGACAATAGAATCGCTTTAGCTTGCGGCAGAACAATACCTGTCGTCAGAATCGCGTGCGTAAAGAGCAAAAGCGCAAGAGCGAATGTACTTTATAAGGAAGAGAAAGAAGAACTTGAGAGAAAGTTAGAGGAAGAAGCTAAAAGGCGCAAAGAAGGATTAGCGATTAATGATGAAAAGATGAAAATAACGGAGCAGGTAAAAACTCATTCAGAAGAAGCCTCATCATATCTTCAACCTGGGGATACTATTTCGTCGGACGATTGCTCTTTGGTTCAAGTTGGGAAATGTAAAGGAAAATTAATGTTTAGGCTTAAAGGAAAAGCCCGGTTTTCCTTCTGAACAGGGGCGTGTATTGCATGAAGTGAATTATTATAATCAAGATTATGAGCTTCGCAGAAGGAAAATACAAATTACATTATTTTTGGAATATTTATAATTTTTGCGAAATTAATTTGCTTAAAAATAATTTCATTCCTAATTATTTTGCAAAATGGCAAAATTTTTTATTAGAATAAACTTATTTATTTTATGAGAAAAAGAAAGAGCTAAAAGAAAACTTCGCACGTCGATATCCTAGATACCGCCGAAGAGTATAAATGTAAGGTAAAAAATTCCCACGGGTCGGTGATGGTGGATCTCTCATTCAAAATTTATCGTTTGGAAGCAGAACCAATCTTTCGTTCAAAACTCATCGTCTGAAGATTGTGTTACTATCGATCGTTCATAGATCTGTTGTTCATTGAGAAAGTTTAAAAGACTTTGTGCGAGGAATATTCATAAGGACTGTTGTCAATAGCGAATGTCAGTAGCTATTATTTTAGAACATTTATACATTAGGAATATTCATAAGTACTATTGTGAATAGCGAATGTCAGTAGCTATTATCTTAGAAAAATATTATGCATTGTGATCTGGAGTCCTTTGACCTCTGGAATATTTGACGCTGACTGAAGTCCATAAAAGACGATTTATCTATTGTTTGAGGGAGATCAAGTTGATAGTTAGTTTGTGAATTCATTATTCAACTGAATAACCAGAAGAGTCCAACCTTGGTCCGAGAACATTCTATGTTTACAGGACTATCAAAAGCAATTGTGGGAATTTACGACTCGTTTAAAAATTCTTGTATCTGAGATTACGATCTGCGAGATAAGTTATACTTTAGGCAGACAGATTCTTTTGTTTGAATTTTTATTAAACGAATTCCGGGAGTTGTCACCTTTTTTATTTATCTAATATCCCATCTTGTGATATATATATATAATAGTAATTATAATAATTATATATATATCATATATATATATATATATATAATATAGTTTGATAATATATATATATTTATATAGTATATATATATATAGTAATAGTCATAATATATTATAGATAATATATATTATATAGTGGCGTAAGTAACGCCCTTCGCCGCAACAGCCCGCGGTGGGCGTGGGGGCGCAGGAGCTGAAAGGCCATGGGTCATTCAAGAGAAAATTCAGTTGTTGTAAAGTATGGGAAGCATATCTATATAATATATCTATATATATTATTATACTGATATAATTATATATATATATATATATATATTATTTAATATAATATATATATATATATTTATATATATAATTAATATTATTATTATACCAATATATATATAATATACTATATTTATATGTATATATTTATAATATTAGTATATTATATATAGTATTATATTATAGATAATATATATATATTATATATTATCTATAATATTATTATATATATATATATATATATGTATTTATTATATATTATTAATATATATATTTAATTATATAATATAATATAAATAATTATTATATAATTATTATATATATATTATATATATTATATATATAGTTATATATAGCTATATATTGATTATATCTAGTAACCGATATTTTTTTAACCCTTTTTTCGTATGCGATATTGATTGATATAAAACTATGCATCAATATTGATATTCGATGAATCGATATTTTTTTGAAATATGAGTGGGAGTACATTGAACTGCAGACAAAATCAAGCGCGAGTTCGCTAATTGCAGAGTCATTGTCTCATTGTGCAAATCACAACTTAACTTTATCTTTGAATGTTCATTGTAAAGGAGATTACAGAAATTGATTGTTTTTATGATGTGAATTTAATATGATATATGAGCGTATTTCAAGTCAAGTCTTCAAGTGGCATCACTGAAAAGAAATTTCTTCAGAAACCTGCATGTTCAACAAAACTGTTAAAAGACTGTGCCCAACTAGATGTCTTCGAGGTTCGATTTGCTTGCTGGCAGTTAAAGTTAATTTCATTTATAATTTTGACTTTTATCAAAATCATCCTAACTTCAAAACAAAGAGCTCTGAAGTAGTAAAGGCGCGACAGAATTAAGAAGACAAATGTCTACTTTTTCACTTCATTTTATGCTTGTGTTTCAAAGCAAATTTTGGAAAGTTTTAACATCACTTTAAATCACTCCAAAAATCAGACATATCCCTGGATGAAGCTTTCCACTCTTTTTAGAGGTGTGTCACCAAACTAAACAAGTTGCGGGGGAGAGTTTTTCAAGCTAGTGGAAGAGGCCCAGGAAATTGCATGAAGCTGGCAAATTGAGACTTCATATTGCTACTAAACACAAAACAAACGTGACAAGCTTCTTCGATGAGCTTTCCGTAAATGATGTTGACGTCCATTGATCACTTTTAGCACAATTTTCGCGGGTGAGGTTTTTTACCTAGATCCATTGATATATACTAATAGGCATTACAATTTGAATCGGAGGTACCAGAGTATGGGAAAGGAAAGGTCGAAATCAGACTGAATTTGCTTTGGAGCCCTACAGAGCCTTACAGAACAAAACGAGATTAAAGAAGCTCAGGAGTTCTGCTGAAAAGGTTTTAGCAAAAATAATGAGCCGACGTGGACAAGTCTTTAGTTACGGAAATTGGTTCTTTTAATAAGTGTACTGTGGGGAATAATGAAGGGAAAAGAAAAAATGACAAAATTAATACAAGTGGCAAAATATTTGTTGATTCAAAATAATATGTTGTCTTTTATAATGTTTATGACACTCCCAGTAACTTCATCATCTGCTGAGAGATCTTTTTCAAAATTTAAAACTAATTAAAAAGTAATTTGAGAAGTACCATGACAACCGTAAGGTAAGTGAATTGGCTTTACTTAGCATAGAGTATGATCGGGCTCGCGCACTGGACTTCGAAAAATTAGTGCGAACATTTTGTGATGCAAAGAGACGACGGGGATTAATGAGCATTTAGAAGACTATTAATGTCAAAGTTAAAAAGTAATGACAAATGTTGCATTGTTTATTAGTAAGTTTTTGCTTTACTTTACCAATAACAGTAATTTAAAGTGTTTTAAAAAATGAAATTTATATATATATATAGTATTATATTATATATATATATATATATATATATATATATATATATATCTATATATATATATATATATATATAATATATATATATATATATATATATATATATATTTGTAATAGCAGGTGCTTAGGCATTACTCTCTATTTTAGAAAATCTATGTTGAATGAAAGCTCTATTCTTTTGTAATGTCTAATGTGATTTTTCTTTTATATGAACAAGAAAACTTTTTTGTCATTTAAGTTCCAAAACTCCACCCCATCCATGACTAAAGGGGGCGCAACAAAATAAAGTCGCGGGGGGGCGCAACTGACTTTAGTTACATTATTGTTATTATATATTATATATATATATATAATATATAATATATATATAAATATATAGTTATATATATAATATATATATATATATATATATATATATAGTAATATATATATATATATATAAATATATATATAAGTAATATATATCTATATATATAGTATATGTTATATATATATAATATATATATATATATCTTATATATAAATTCTTTATTGAAAATACTACAGTTGGGGTCCGTCGCAGTGTTTGAAGCTTTAGGATGGAATTTTTTGGTCAATCGGGTTCGAACTAAAATCCTGTTTTTTTTTTGTTTTTTTTTGAAGCCTACCTCCAGAATGGTCCAGGGCCGGATTTACCTATAAGCTAAAAAAGCTATAGCTTGGGCCCGAGGTATAGGGGGCCCAAAAATTTAGATACGAAACGATAAATAAAAGGAAAAATATATAAAATAAAGTTAATAAACCCTGGCCAAATATATTATATAATATATATATATATTATATTATATATATATTATAATATATATATTATTATTATATATATATATATATAGTATTATATATATAGTATAATATATATATAATATATATATATATATATATATATATAATTAAGTCAAAGAGGTGTGAAAAGTCAAAGAGGTGTTATGCAAACCAAGACAGATATTGTTCAAAGAGTTTCTTCTATCTCAAACGGGCTAACGGTGAAAAATAATGCAGAGAATGGTTAGTATATTCACCAGAAACTGGTTGTATATACTGTTTTGTGTGCAATCTCTTTTCAAATTCTCCAAAACCATCATCATCAGATAGAATTTCTGATTGGCTCAACACCTTTTTAATTCAAAATCATGAAAATTCTGAAGACCATAGAACGTCTTCAGTAGCATATCTCGCAAAAAAACGTGGCTCAAAAATTGACTGTCAACTAGCAGAACAGATACATAATAAACAGCAGTACTGGAAACACGTTCTTGAACGAGCTGTTGAATTTATAGTTACTTTGGCAGAGCGTGGTTTACCTTTCAGAGGAGATAAGGAAATATTTGGTTCTCCCCACAATGGCAATTACCTTTGATTACTTGAACTTGTTGCAATATTTGATCCTTTTCTAGCAAATCATATAAAAGAATTTGGAAATAGAAGATCAGGTGTTACATCCTGTTTTTCTAAAACAATATGTGATGAATTTATCCAAATGATGGCAATTAAAGTAAGAAAATCAATGTTGGATGATTTAAAAACAGCAGGATACTTCAGTTTATCTGTAGATTCCCCTCCAGACCTGTCCCATGTATATCAGCTCACTGTTATTGTAAGGTATGTCGCACAGGATAATGGGCTCCCTATTGAACGTTTTCTAACCTTCCTAGAGATGAGTAGCCATACTGGGGAAAGTATGGCTAAGATGGTGCATGATTACCTTACAAATGACTGTGAAATAGATTTTAGGAAGTGTCGAGGCCAGTCATACGATAATGCTGCCAATATGTCTGGCAAATATAAGGGTATGCAAGAAATGTTATTAAAAATTAATAAGTATGCTATATATATCCCATGTGCAGGTCATTCGTTGAATCTTGTTGGTAGAGCAGCAGTTAACTGCTGCTTAGATGCGCTAAACATTTTTGGAATTTTTCAAGAAATATATGATTTCTTATCAGCTTCTACACATAGATGGGCAGTGCTGTTGTCATTCTTCAAAGATCATTCAAAAGTTCCAAAGTCTTTGTCATAAAGACTAAATGGGGAAGCTCATTCAATGGGCACAACTGCCAATACCTTGACAGTTTCGACACGAAATTTTCTGCATTGCTCAGGTTGTATATTGAGATGCACAGAGAAGGGTGAAACAAGAACTCAAGCCAAAAACATTTTGAATAAAATGGAGGAACTAGAATTTGTGATAATGTTATATTTGTGGGGTTATTTGCTGGATGAAAAACAAAAGGTTAGTCAGTCACTGCAAGACCCAAAAATTTGCTAGATGTATGTAGTAAATTATATGCTTCACTTTCGGATTTTGTTAAAGGTTCCAGAAATCTATTTGATTATTTTGAAAAACAAGCAAAGGACAAATTGCCTGATGTTGATAAAAAGAAAAGCAGATCTAAAAGGAGGCTTACATGCGAAGATGATGCTTTAGAGAATCTTCCGCCAAGAGACAAGTTCAGGATCAAAACATTTGTACCTGTGATGGATGCATTAGAATCAAATTTGGCACAAAGAGCATCAGTATACAATGATTTTCCTTTTTAACAAAATCAGATGCTACAGAAGAAGAAATTCGAGAAGGAGTTAATACATTAAATCAAACATACCTGAAGATGTGGACATGAACTTTGCTGGAGAACTCAAGCACTTTCATAAATATGTTTAACATTGTCAAAAGCATGAACATGATAATCTGACACATCAGGATCTGAACGACATAATATTTAATGATTATGTCCAATCAGCATTCCCTAATGTAGAATCAATTCTGAGAATGTTCCTTTGTATGATGATTACAAATTGCCATGGAGAAGATCCTTTTCTTCAAATGACGAGGTAATGAATTTAAACTACAATGTCCTCAAACAAAATTTGTTACCTGAGCCTCAATGTGGCATAGAAAGTGACAAGCTACGAGGTTTATCATTTGATGACATCATCGGTGACTTTGCTTTGTCAAAGGCAAGAAAAAGAATATTTTAATATAGATCATGTTTGCGAATTCTTGGAAGGTCAAACTCTCCACTATATTATATATATATATGATATATAAATATATATATTATATATAATATATATATATAATATATATTATATATATAATATATTATATATATATATATATATTATATATATATATATCTATATAATATATATATATATATATATATAATAATATAATTATACACTATACATATATATAGTTATATTATATATATATATATTAATATATTTATATATATATATATATATATAATATATATAATATATAATATATATATATAATATATATATATAAATATATATATATATAATATATGTATATATATATATATATTATTATATATATATAATATATATTATATATATAGGTATATATATATATTAATATATATATATAATATATATATATATATATATATATATATATATATATACTGGTATATATATATATATATATATTATATATATATATAGTATATATATATATATATATATAATAATATTATATTATAATATATATATATATATATCTATAAAGGGGGGCCCATTAACTACAATAGCTTAGGGCCCCCTCAAACCTAAATCCGGCACTGATGGTAACCCCTCCATACGGGACTAAAAGCCCGCGTGGAGAAGCCGAACGTAGGCACCCATGGAGGGGGGATTAATAAAGTGCAGAGTTACACAACTCTATGCCCAGAAATCAGCTCTCCACCCCCTCGTATCTACAGGGGGGAACTGTCAGTCTATATACAAGAGTTCTTACGACGCGAGCGGGTTCGAGCCGGGCGAGTCTTCGGAAAAGCTCCAGCTCCGAAGACAAGCATGGAGCTCTGCCCAATTCACCAGCGGCACTCCTAAAGGAAAGCCAAATCGCCGGACTGCCCTCCATCAGCTTGATGGACTTCACCATTTTCAGCCGCTTCAACAAAGCGTGGGACCTCCCTGCCCAGTCATCACGGTAGTTGAAGGCCACAGCTCTGAACGCGCCCTCACCCACTCTTCATTAGCAGGTACCCTGTAGTAGTCGACCTTCCGCTGGACGACAACGTCAAGGGCGCACGCATTCGCCTCTGCCCTACCGTAGTGTTAACTATTAGAGCAGTCCCTACGTCCCAGAAAACCGAATCAGGTTTTCACAGGCCTGCTGGAGGAGTGGGAATGGCAGGCTCCAGCAAGGCTTGCCAGTCCCTCTTCTCCAACTCAGATTTTAAAAGAAGGCTCAAACGGTCATGATGAACTGTTCTAAGAGGGGCAACATCCGGACATTCCTGGAAAACATCTCGTCGCGGCGGCCGGGGCGTCAAGTCCCCTGTTGGATCTTACACGTGTAGCATTTAGGCCCTGTCGGATCTTAACGGAATCGACATGCACAGAGCCTCGGATCAAGAGAGTATCATCCGCGATCCAGCTATAACAACCAGGCGCTTCATAGCAACCGCCAGACCGAAACCATCTCTATACTTCACGAACTGGAGACCGGTATTTTGATTGCAAATACGGCCAGGGCCCATACGCCACCCTGCCGCTCCATGATTCAAACTGTGAGCAGATGGACAGCTAAAACTCAGGGATCCCCATACCGCCCTTGGAAGGCGGCTGGCTGAAAATAGGAATCGGGGTGAGGCGCTCGTGAACAAAGTTTTCTCAGCCTATCCCCCCCAAGTCTCCCAGTGACCATCTTGCTACACCAGAGGACGTGACCCTTACTTCCAAGTATTTATTAATACTTGACGAGTTCATTGTCGGTGAGTACGCTCCCTCGACCACGAATGGTGTCTGGTCGTGAACGAACTTCTTGGTCTTACCCTGCCAGCGAAGACCAACCAACGGGCACTTGTGGAAACCAAACTCGACACCAAGTGATCTCGCCAGAGCAACTAGGTTTGCCTGCCTACCTAGCCGTGAATAGACTAGGAGCACCAAATCGTCTGCAAAGGCTAACAGAGTTAGCTCATCGGCTACTTGGTCGGACCCGGTGAAGGGAAGTCCCTTTCAAAAGGGGAAACCCCTGGCCCGGGAAGCTCCTAATAGATCGAGAAGAATCCCGGTTAGGGAAAACCCTCGACTGAAGAAGGAATTCCTCAACCCCAAATAAGCTCAAGCAGAGACAGTTTCCGGAGGTGCCACTGTAAAGGTCTCCAGCCTGCAATCAATTAGTCTCTTACGCTATACGCCAAGAGTTCAGCCAAAACACCACATAAGAGTCATATTACTCCCGTTTCCGTGCATGTTACGCACCCTACCCCCGAGTTGTGGGGACTTGTAGGGAGAAAATATATATATATATATATATATATATATATATATATATATTATATAATATATTATATATAACTAGTATATATTTTATATATAAAAAAAATATATATATATATATATATATATATATATATATATATATATATATATATATATATATATATATTTGTATATGGATGGGATATGAAAGAATTACGAGATAGGGGTGGCAGGAAATGGTTTAGAATGATGGAGATGAGTTGAGGGGTGTACTAAACCTATTATATGCGGATATTTGGTTTTGTGTGGCGAATCTGAAGAGAGTTTGAGAGGATTGTAGAGAGATTTGGCAAGGGTGTGTAAGAAGGGTTTGAAAGTTAACGTAAATAAGAGTAAGGTATGGTTGTGAGTGGGGAACAGTCCTCAGTGTGAAGTTATGTTAGATGGTGAGCAGCTGGAACAACGTTCTAAGTTAAATAGTTTAAGGGTATATGTTGGATAGAGGGAACAGATGATGCAGGTGTAGTAGGAAAGTTGTGGAATGGCAGGAAGGATGGCTGGTGCAGATTAAATCGTTCAGTGAATGTAAAAGGACTAAAGTCTTGGAGTGGCGCTAGGAGTCTTGGCAGGAGGGTATTGTTGTTAACTGTGTTATGCAGCAGTAGTTGAGACTATGGTCTGGAATAGAAGTATAGATCTAACAAAGTTTTCATATAATAATAATAATATCTTAGGGGCGTCCTAGGTGCGAGAAGAATTGATAAAATGAGGATGAACGTAATTAGAGAGTTGTGTGGTGTGAAGAAAGGGGTAAACGAGAGAATAAATGAAGTATGTTGAGATGGTTTTGGTCAGTAGAAAGGATGAACGATATTCCGGTTTTGGTTAGGCGGTGTACTAGTGGCGAGAGTGTGTTTGGGAACCGACCACTGGAGCCGAAGAAAAATGATGAGTCAGTAAACGAGTGTCTGAAGGAGAGCAATGTGTTTGGCAGAGGCGAAATAAAGGTGCATAATAGGAGACAATGGCGGGTTTTGTGAGGGGGTATGGTTGTGCCCACCTGGGCCAAAGGGATGAACCCTTACATTGACGATTACCATAGTGAGGGTCCTGCGTCCCGTGAAAGCTCTAGGGGTGGATTTTCTGATTGCGACGAGTTCTACTAATTAATGGGTACAGAGGGGGGCTGTAAGGCTGGCTTTCTTTTCGACTTTTTGTCATATTCTTCTACTGCTTTTCTTTTCCGATGCCATGTATCGCACTTACCGCATCTGGGGAGACCAAAGGTAGATGAGAAGTATATTATATAATATATATATATATATAGTATATATATATATACTATATTATATATATAAGTATATATTATATATATATATATATATATATATATTATATATATAATATATAATTCAGCTTGACAATTTTTCACCGACTTTATCCCATCTATTGTGGTATTTTAAATGACTACCATACTCAAGAAGGTCGTTTATAACATTTAATCTTGTTGATGCCGTTTCAGTTCACCGAGGCGCAGACTTATGAACTACATACATATTCAGCATGTACGATTATTTCACATTCGTTAAATTGTTCATTAAAAGGGTGATCATAAAGTAATGTCAAGCTCGTGGTGTGTTCCTTTAATATTACTACTGCTTTGGTTCACAGATAGGAGCTAGTCAACTACTTAAGACCTCATAGATAAACTAATCGTAAATGTTTCTTTTGCGCAAAAATTTTAATTTTAATTAATTCTTAACAGCTTTTATTACCGTCATAAATTGCCTATACATCCCTTCCTACTTTATATTATAATTCACTTTATTTGATTTTTGCCCTCCTAAAAATTTCTTGCTTATCTCTCTAATTTCTAGTTATTTTTCCACACATTTGTCTTTCTGCCTCCTTTCTATTTGGAACAAACAGCTTTTACGGACCCACATAAAATGGGTAAGAAACGCTTCTTCTATTTCTTTCTGTTGTAGGATATAATTAATATATTTTTTTTACATATTAATTAATGTTAAGTTGATTGAGAATTTGTACAAACAAATGGGAATTGGAACTTCCTTGGAACTTTAATTTACCTTCTGTATGAAAATTAGACTTTTTTTGTAGATTAGTTAAATTAATTTCCTTTAGTCATGTTAAAAGGAACAATCGTATGTCTTCTGGTAATCTATTCGTCATACATATACAGTTTTGCCTTGTGCAAATTCCTTATATGCTTGAAGATTCTTTGGAATCGAAAATACTTATACTGCTCTATTATTATTATTAAATTATTATTGTATACATTAATTAAATTTTAATTCACACGACTCTTTCATGGTTTCATTTGTGAGATATTTCAATATTATAAGGATAAAAATCCGCTAACATACATCACTAAGTCTGAGACGTCTTAAATAAGATGCACAACATGGATAGATTCTAATAACTTTCACAAACTTGCAAAAAACGTCATACATCATAATTAGCAATAAAACTATAGCTGATAATTTCAACATAAAAATTAAAAGGATTGACTTGAAAGAGCACAAATGCTAAAATACTTGGAGTACGGTTAGAATGAAAATGACTTCAACGAACATATCAACAGCAGCTGTGACAAACTAGCAAATCTATGTATATACTAGTCAAATTGAAAAATTATTCCTTTATATATATTGAAAGAAGATATACTATGCACATATAGACCCACATCTATTATATTGTCTTTCAGTCTATGGCATAGCTAGCAAATCGCTATTAATTCGGTTATTTGATGCAAAAACGCTTCGATACGACTGTTAAACGCCCACTAAAAATTCTATGGAGCATACAGCACCTTTTATTTAAAGAACTTAAAATATTACAATTTGAAGACTTATTGAAGCTATCTCTAGTAAAGGAACAGCACAAGATGCTACAAAATAAGCATGTTAACTCTAATATCTAACTTTCATAATATCCAAATTCAAAGGATATAAATCTAAGAAATAGTGCTCACATAAATCCTGCCTTTCTATGGGGATTAAGAAAGAAGCTAGAAGACAAGCGAGTTAGTTATGATGTGCTTAGTCTATAACGATATACTCAAGGATATTAAAAAAACGAATTCTGCTTTATATCATTTACACGTAATCTCAAAAAAGCTATAAATAGTACTAATACTTATTGTCATTTACAATGTAAAACTCAAAAAGGTATATAAATTAAGTCACTAAAAACTTATTTATTATTATTAGTATCGTTATTTATTTTTATTATTATTATTGATATTATTATTATTGCATTACTTTTAAATGATTATTGTTGTTATTATTATTACTCTTATTATTATTGTTTTACTTATTTTTCTTATTATTATTATCTAATAGTATCTATTATTATTACTACTACGTAGTGATACTGGCTGGAACTGAGTAAGTAATTATTTTTATATTACTATTATTCATTATTATATTTTTTTAGTTTTTTTATTCTTATTGGAATCAAAGGTTGTTATTTCTCGAGGAATAGGTCTCATAAAGATAATGTCGGCTTCTCACTACTTGTTCATGTTACTATTATTGTTTATTATTATAACATTAATTATTATCTTTATTATTATTATTATTATTATTATTATTATTATTATTAATTATGTAGTGATTCTGGCTGTTACTGATTTATAATTTTTTGTATTATTAGTATTATTTGTTTTATTCTGGATGGTACTCATGTAAGATATTGTCGGCCTCCTCAAATACTTGTCATGTGTTATTACCATTTTGGATTTTTATTTTATTATTATATTATTATTATTATACGTACGTATTTAGTATGTAAAATTATTCTTAGGAGTTGGAATACTTGTATGGAATGATTGTTGGATACTGATTACTAGTAATATAACTGTTTATTATTTAGTTTTATCCGTTTTTTATTAATATAATCTATTACTGTTATTTACTATATTAATTGTATGCTATGATTTCATTATTATTATGTTTATTATTTCATTTTTTACTTGTTAATAATTAATATTTCGGGTCTCAAAGGACACGACACTGTGTTGCAATTAGTAGACCCATTTCAGATACTAGGGAAATTATTTTGTTATTATAATTAATTGCTCTAAGGAAGTTGTAAAATATTGGACTATTTAAATAATGTAATTTTTCTTCTCTGAATAAAGATTTTGAAATTGAAATTGAAATTATTATTACAACACACACATACTTCTTCCAGCCGCACGTGGATATTTCTATTCAAAGAAGACCGCTATCTTCACAGTGTTTATAGTTTTTGTGTCTATAGTTACGTTCGTACTTTATAAACTGTAGGTAGACATTGCTGCAGATTCATATTTTTAGGTTTCTCTTATCTCTTCACTCTTCGGTATCAGACAGTTGTAGTCACCTATTGGGTAGGATGTCTTAACATGTGTTTCTTAAGATCACCTTTACGTTTACTTTCATAGTTACATTGTGAACATTTGAACAAATTCACATCCGAATGACATAGCATATGTGCATTTAGGTTATTTGGGCGATTACACTCATAATTGCATTTAGAACATTTAAACAGTTTTATATTAGAATGTGATAAAGCATGTATATTTATGTCATTCTTACGATTGCATTCATAGTTGCATTCTGTGCATTTAAACAACTTCCCACTGCTATGAGTCAACATGTGAGAAATTAAGTTACTTTTACTATTACATTCATGACTGCATTCTGAACATTTAAACAACTTAACACTAGAATGCGATAACAAATGCCTGTTAAGATTAGATTTACGATTACATTCAAAGCTACAGTCTGGACATTTCAACATCATCAAGCCGGAATGTTTTAGAACATGAATGTTAAGGGTCAGTTTTGTCGATTACTTCATAACTGCACTCCGAACATTTAAACGAACTTCAAATCAAGAATGTGTTAAAACATGTCCCGCTAAGTGAGCTTTTTGCTTACATTCCTAACTCACTACTGTACATTTTAAACAATTTACATTAGAAACTGCGTTAGACTATGTCTACAAGGTACATTTACGATTACATTCATACGGTGACATTTCTGAAACATTTGAACACTTCAAAAACCAGAATGTTTTTATACAAATGTTTGATTAAGTTCATAATTTACGATACACTCACAACCTGCACTCTGAACATTTAACACTAATTTTCAAGGCCAAGAATGTTTTAATGATGTCTCTTTAGGTCTCGTTTCAAAGTTAATTCATTAGCTACATTCTGGACACTTTAACGAGACCTTATTTCAGAATGTGTGTGAAAATACTGTCCTTTAAGGAACTAATTGCGCTTACATTCAAAATCTGCACTTTGAACCTTTAAAGGGTTCACGACTGGAATGTGTTAACATGTTCTTCTAATTGCATTTTTATTATTAAAATCTATTATTGCAATCTGAACACTTAAAAATCATAAACTTAGACCTTTGTACTAATCTTTTCTCAACATTTACCCATATTCATCAGTTCAGTGTGGCATTCCACATTTCTCAAAAATACTCTGAATAAAATGAAAACACACGATATATAATATATATATATAGTATATATATATAATATCTATTTATATATAGTATATATATATTTATATATGAACGGCCTAGTGGCTGTAGGAGGTTGACTCGTGACTCATGCGAAGGATGCTGGTTTCAAATCCTCTCGCGTAGCAGTCAAGAAGTTTTATCTTCCAGTGGGCCAAGAATTAACAACTCGGCTGCAAACACGTTGGTGGCGACAGGCTTGGGATAGTCGGCCTAAAGTTTAATTTCCTGTAGTTCCCCCGTGGTTACCCTTTTGCAGAATGGGATAAAGCATGTTAAAAGAAAGTTTTATATATATATATATATATACTATATATATTATATATATATAATATTAATTTATATATATATATATATATATATATATATATTGTATTATATATATATATATATATATATACTATATAATATATTATATTTATAAATTTATTTTATCATTTTTTCTTCCTTTTATAGAATTATAGAATGAAAGAGATAGATAAACATTAAGAAGTATACAAGTTTAATTTTATATATATATATTATTTAATTAATCTTAAAAATAAAAATAAAGAAATACTTAAAATTATTAATAAGTAAAAATTAAATGTAAAAAATAACAAAAATCAAATAAAAAGAATTAATAAAAAATACATAGATGAAGATATGAAAGATATGAAATATAAATCAAGAATATGATAAAGGAATTGAAATCACATAATTTTGACATCTGCTATGAACATGAATATGAATAAGATTTACACAACCAGCAACATCTTCAAACAGAGGTAATAATAAGTATTTTTTTGCTTTAATCATTTTATATATAAAATACATCTGATATACTAAACAAACAAAATGTAAAAAGAGGAAGAAACAGCAAAAGAAATTTTATCAATAACAATGGATAAACTAACTAACATGATAAAGGAACTAATGGATAGTAAAGAAAAAAGAAGAAACAAATGAAGAATAGAAAAATGAATTTAAAAATACCTAATTCAGTGGAAAAAGAAGAATCGTTTTGAAGAATATTATTAAGTTAAAAGTATGGAGAGAAGTATCTCAAGAAAAGGAAAAAACTAAAATAGCACAAATAATAGGAGGTTTAGCAGGTGAACCATTAGAAGTAATTATGTCCTTAAATGAAAAAGAAATATGGACAGAAAATGAAGTAGAAATAATTATAAATACATTAAAAGAAAGATATATTAGTAGAAATAAGAGAACAAGAAAGTTATCTTAAAGTACAAACATTGTTAATATGCAACAAAGGAAAAGAGAATCTTTCAGAGAATACTGTAGCAAGGATGATAAAGCAAAAAGAGATGTGAAAAACTGATATATTAAGATAAGTGATAAGGGTTCATCATACCAATTGAATTAGTAACTCTAATATGAAGGACATGGAAAGGAAGTTAATTATAAATAAATGAAGGAATTAAAACAAATATTTTCATAGCAACTAAAGAATCAATTGTGATGCGTAAGTGCTTTTTTACAATATAGTAAGGTCTCTGGTACTCAGAATAAAATTGGTATAAAATAACTTAAATTGATGGTTCCAAAATTTGTTCTCAATTAATGATATACTGATGAATGTTAGCCTGAAATAAAGAACATTTAAATTTTCAATAAATGTGGTATTTGTAAACGTATTAATCATAAAACAGAAGATTGCTATTGGAATAAAGAATATAATAATGTGTGTTGGAAATGTAAAAAAGGACACATAATGAAAAATTGTAAAGAAAATGAACAAATGGAAGAAAAAAATAATAAATCTATATTTTTCATAGAAAAAAATAATGAAAAACAATATTTAGAAAAAATTACCTCCATTATTGATACAGAAACAGAAGAAGAAAAGGATTAGAAGGAGAATTAGTAGAAAGAAAAATAAATAGAACATTTTTCAATAATAATGAAGAATATACTGACTCGTAAAAAAACTTAAAATATAAGGAAGATATTAATGGCTAGTTATACGATACAGGAAGTATAGAGACAGTAATTGGAGAATTAAGGATTAACAAATAATTTTTTGGAAAAAAAAAAAATTAAAAGTTGGGGGAAAATTAAAACTGGGATGATGAATTACAATATAATAAAGACACACAAAAGTTTAAAGATGGTTGTTTTTGTATTTGGAAAAACAGAAATACTAAAATATTGAAAAGAAAATAAATTATTGCCTTGTAAAATCAAAGGAAAGATTTTTGATTTAAAAATCAATGTAATAGAGGGTGATATACCTTTATTACTGGGTAAATCCGCTATGAAAAGAATGAAATTAAAAATTAATATTGAAGATGGAACTGTTGATATTTGTGATTTGAATCTACAGAAAGTGCAAACATTTGATAATGAAGGAGGACATTCCTGCATATTATTGAATAAAAAACAAAAGGAAACATGTTGGATCAGTCAATTTAAAGAAAATTGGATAAAAGAACAAGATAGAAAAGAAAAATTGAAAAAACTACATAGACAATTTGCCCATTGTGGAATAGAAAAATTATTTAAAACAATAAAAAATGCTAATGTAAAACAAGTAAATGAAGAAGATTTTTGGAATAATGTAAGAAAAGAATTGGAGCAAATTGTGGAGAGAAATGTGAAATATGTAAAATATAAGAAAACTCCACCAAAGGCTGTAGTAGGTTTTTGCCATGTAGCAACAATTTAATGACAATATCTCAAAGTTAGATGTTTGGCGAATTGAGAATAATAAATTTTTAGTAAAAATAATCCATGCCAACAAGCATATATCACAGGCAGTATGGTTAAAAAATAAAACCATAAGAAATTATGAAAGTAATTGAAAATGGTTATTATCGTGGAAGTCCTAATCGGCATTATGTCGATGCAGGACAGAGAATTTCAAAATGAAGATATGGAAACTTTTACTACAAAAATGAATATCAGATTAATGAGTACGGCGGCAGAAAGCCCATGGAGTAATGGATTATGTGAAAAGGTAGTAGGGTTACTTAAAGAATCATTATACAAGTTAAAACAGAAGGAACATTGACAGAAAGAATATATGCGCATGGGCAATTCTTTGCTAAGAATGGATAAAAAAATTACTTGGGATAAATGCACGAATCACTGTTTTTTGGAACGAAATATAGGAATACCAAACATAGTAGATTGTGATAACATAATAATAAGTGAAGAGAGAGATACTGATGACATGATTAAAGAATTATTAGAAACAATAGAGCAAGCTAGAAAAATTCATATAGAAAATGAAAGTTCTGAGAAAATAAAACGTGCATTGAGAAGTCAAGTAAGAGAACACCTGTCAAAAGATATAAATATAGGTGAAGAAGTATATTACAAAAGAAACATTGATAAAGAATGTGAGAGGACCAGCTAAAATAATGTGTGTAGATGGAAAAACCATCATAGTAAAGCATGGAGGTACTTTTAAGAGCTGTATCAAAAGTTCATTCAACAAGAATTCAAAAAAATAGTTTTAAATGTAAAACAAAGAAAATCATACTAGGAAGATGAAAGTATGAATATGAAGAAGAAAGGAATGAACAATATAAAGAATATTAAACGAGAAATGATAAATGGATCAGAAGAAATAAGATGCTCAAAACTTATGGATAATTAGAACTGAATAATGAAAATGAAAATCAACTGAAGATGAAGAAGAAATGACATCAATTGATGAACATGAAGAAATGATCCAAAAAATTTGAAAACTGGTAAATACTATGAAATGGAATGTAAGAATAATGAAGATATACTTAAATTGTAATTTATTAGTATAAAAGAGCTGGCAAAGGGCAATCTAGTAACATATAATAATGTTATATAACATACGCAATTTGAATACAAATAGAATATATTTAATAGATTTGAAAGAATGAAATGTGGGCATCTACATCCTCGGTAACAGAATGACCAAAATAGCCGATGCAGGAGTCATGGATGAAAGTGAGGAGATAGATAGATAAATAGATAGTGAAAATGAAGATGAGGAGGTAAGTCAAAGTTATTATAATCATTCGTAATGAGGAAATCAAACAAGCAAAAAAGATAGAAATAGAAAATTGGAAGAAGAACACAATGTTTTTGAAGAAGTAACAGATAAAAGTGAAAGAGCAATTAATGTAGTTGGTAATTGTGAAAAATTATTGCCAGAATAACAAGAAAAATTAAAGCTAGTTAAGTAGCTAAAGGATATGACAGAAACAGTGGAAGGAAAAAACAGATGCAACCAACGGTTTATCTGAAGCAATGAATAATGATCTAACATAGCTCAAGAAAAGAAATGAAAATAAAAATTATATGGATATTTCAGCAGCATACTTACAAAGGAGATACAATAACAAGAAAAGTATATCTAAAACACCCCCAGAATTTGATAATGGTAAACTTTGGAGATTGAATAAAACAGTATATGGATTACAAGATGCTGCTATGATGTGGTATTTATCATTGAAAAAGCAATTAATTAAGTTAGGTCTAAAACAAAGTAAAATGGAACCGACACTATTTATAATGAAAGAATCAAGTAATATAGAAGGATTATTATGTACACATGTAGATGATATTTTATGGGTAGAAAATAAAAAATTTGAAAACAATATAATAAAAAAATTAAAAAACATTTTTGAAATAGGAGAAAGTAGTTCAGAATCATTTAAATATTTAGGAGTTCAATTATATCAAGAAGAAAACATGATAATAATGGAGCAAAATAATTACTGGGAGAAGATTACAATTAATGAAATAAAAACAAAAGAAAATAGAAAACTTAATAAAAGAGAGGTAAAAGAATACCAACAATTAATAGGAAAATTAAATTGGATGGCAAGAAATACAAGACCAGATTTAGCTTATATAGTTAGTAAAATGAGCAAGGGAGAAAAAGAACTGAGTATTAAAGATTATAGAGAGCTTCATAGATTGATAAAAAAATACAGAAATGAATTAAATATCATACAAATAAATAATGAGAAAATTGAGAAATTAATAACATATTGTGATTCATCATTTGCTAATAGAGAGGGAGATAAACACAACTGGGATGTATAATTTTTGCTGTGGATAAAAAGGAAAATGATACCTCATAATCGGTGGAAATCAATATAATCAAAGAAAAGTTAACCAGTTCAGTTATACAAGCAGAGGCAAATAGTTTGCTTGAAGGTATTGAACAACATTGGTATATTACAAAAAACTGTGGGATAAAATTTACTATAAGAATTACCTATAATTTTGAAGCTGATAGTAAGACACTTAAGATACTTCTAATGTCAGAAAGACAATCAAAAATTAAACAGCATGAGATCATATCTATCAGCAATAAGAGAATATCTAAATAATCAAGAAATACAAAAAATAGAATGGGTAAAGTAGTAAAATGGATCAATTTCTGATATATCACCCAAGAAATTAACATAATAACAAAAATGAAAATGTAATCCTCCTGAGAGTGAAGGATGTAAATGAAAATAAAACAGCAAATAAGAACTTCAAATGTAAGATGACAAAAAACAAATTTGAAGAAGCAGAGAGGGGAAAGAATGATAAATTCAGTTAGTCATTTTTTCTCCTTTTCAGAAAAAAGAAAAAACAGATAAATAAAAATCATTGTAGTATATTTTTATATTTGTTTATAATTTTCATAAGTAATATATAGATAAAAAGAAAGAAATAAAATTTAAGATTATAAAAAAGTAATATAATATAAAAAATAAAAAACAAAAAGAAAAATAATAATAATACATAGATGAAGATATTGAACGATATGAAATAATAATCAAGAATTATGATAAAGGAATCTGAAATCCCTAATTTGACATCTGCTAATGAACATGAAAATGAATAGATTTAACACAATCAGCAACATCTTCAAACAGAGGTAAATAATATTTTTTTGCTTTAAATCAATATATATAATATATATATATATATATATACTAATATATATATATATTATATTATATATATATATATATTATATATATATTATATATATATATATTATATATATATTATATATATTTATATACTACTATATATTATCTTCTTCTCCTTCATCTTCCTTTTTATTCCCCAAGACTGGGAGTTAAGTGCGCTACAAGCATCCGGAAAAGATAAAGCAGCTAGAGAATATGACAAAAGTCGAAAAGAAAGCCCAGCCTTACGGCCCCCCTCTTGTACCATTAATTAGTAAGAACTTCGTCGCAGTCAGAAAATCCACCTAGAGCTTCACGGGACCGGGGCGACGGGGGGATCTCACTATGGTACATCGTCAAGTGTAGGGTTCATCCCGTGGCCCAGGTAATCCATCAAAAACTAAACCTCACAAAACCCCGCCATTGTCTCCTATCATGCACCTTTCTTCTCGCCTTGGCCAAACTCACATTTCTCTCTTTGTAGACATTTCGCTTTTACTGACTCAATCCACTGTTTCTTCGGTCTCCCAGCCCGGTCGGTCCCAACACACTCACCACTGATACTTCCGCTTAACCAACCGACAATCATTATACTTCCCACAGTATATACCATATCTCAAGCATATCTTTATTTAAGTTCGCTGCTTCGTTTACCTCTTTCTTTTACACACATCATCTCTTCTAAATAGTTATGTCATTATTTTATCATTCTTCTCACACCTAGCTACATTCCCTAAGATTGTCCATTGAACACATTGAACTTTCAGATCTATACTTCTTATTCGAGACCTCACTACCATACAATACCACAGGTAACAACAACATACCTCATGCAAGACCCTACGCGCACCTCCAGACTTAGTCTTTTTCACATTCACCAACGGATTTAATTGGCAACCAGCCACCTTCCTGCCATTCACAACTTTCCCTCTACACTCTGCCATCACCGTTCTTTTCTCATCCACATAATACCCTAAATATTTAACTCAGACACTTGTTCGCAGCTGCTCACCATCTAACATAACTGTCCTCCGAGGACGTCCTCACTCACAACCATAACCTTACTCTTATCTACGTTTAGCTTTCAAACCCCTCCTTTTAACACAACCCTCGCCAACTCTCTACCATACTCTCAACTCTCTCTAGATTCGTCACAAGGAACCAAAAATCATCCGCATTAATAGGTAGGCGCCCTCCACTCATCTCCAGTCTCTATCATTCTAACATCATTTCCTGCCACCCCCCCCCAATTCTTTCATAACCAAATCCATATACAAATTGAATCACCAAGGAACCATAACACACCCCACACAACTCCGCTATTAATACTAACCAATCATCAGCCCCATTTATTCTTACACACGCCTCACTATCCTCATAACGTACTTTTGGATTCAACAGAAGCTACACCCAACACCGATATGATCACTACACTGCCATAGGACTTCCCTTAATTAACCCCTATTCAATACGCGCTGTTGCAAATCCATAAAACTAAATACAATTATTCTTCTTCTCCTCATTTTCTCAGTATCATGTTTTTCAATGTAAAGATTGATCCACACCATCCTCAACCACTCCTAACGCACACCTTGTTCTTCGCCCATAGTCCTTCAGTCAGTCTAACGGCACTCTTTCGGGAAAAACGCAACCATATACAAGCATATACCTTCCCTACAACACTCATAACTGAATTCCCCTATTAATTCTTACAGTTCCCACTTGATCCCTTACCCTTATTATACATTGTACTATTACTGCTGTCTCCTCTCAATCTTTTGGAACTATATCCCTCCATGAAACCGCTTTATTACAATACACAACTTGCCAAATTCAATAATCACGATCTCGCTCCATTCTTATATCATTTCCAGTAATTCATCTATACTGCAAAGGATCTTACCATTCTTTAACTTTCTCACTTTACCATACCTCCTCCTTGCTAATGATGACCTCATCCCCAAATACATATCCTTCTTGCACCATCAAACCCAACACACATTCAACTATCACCTTTCCATTACTGCCAAGATTATGCAGATTTTCGCGAAGTGTTCCTTTCACACTCCCTTCACATCCATTTCATTAGTTAAACAGACCGATCCCTATTCATTATTCTAAAGCATGTTCCCCTTATTCTCATTCTTAACGCTTCGGCTTTCTTCAGAAGAGCTCCTATTTCTGTAAGTCCCCTCATTCATCCTCCCTCCAAACTGTTCATTTTACCTCTTCTTTTTCTTACGTATGCCAACCTTTTATAATTTCTTTTTTCCTCCTTAATAATTCCAAGCATCTTTCTTTTGAAACTTCAGCATTGCCTTTTAGTACATTCAACCACGTTTCTGTTTTACTTTTAAACCGCTTGCATCACTCTTTATTCACCACTCCTGTTAACTTCTTACTTCCTTACTTGTAGCACATCCACATGACCATTTTGCGCACTGCTAACAATTTACTTCCTCATTTGCTCCCAGATTTGTTCAGTTTCAACTTGTCACATTCAACTGTGATTTACTTGCGAGCTTCTTACTATACTTATCCTTATTACCTTGTTTCACTTAACTTCTCACTCCTTATTTTACCCACTTCCTTCGTATCACCCTTCCTCTCCATCCAAGCCGCCACTTAACCTTAATTTTACATTAGAACAACATATGATATGATAATTCCATTTCCCTAACCCCCTCTCTGATTTTTAACATCAAGCACCTACCCAACACAAAATTAATCAGACTTTCACTTCGATACCATCTCTACCTTACACCAACTCTAGTATACATTATGAATACTCTCTGTTTAAGAAAGTATTAGCTACACCAATACTTCTTCCTCAGCAGATAATCAATCCTCCTACCTTTCTCATTTTCTTCTGACACCCTCCAAAACCACTCTGTTATCACCATCCCTTTTTTTGATCCATCTTCAACTATTCAAGGTCCCCCACACTAATCATCTGAAAGCTCCTACTCAACAACATCCAAAACATCATTCAGGATATCTCAAAAAATCGTACTCTCTTCATGTTTTCCGCTCAATGACATATTCACAACCAACTAGCCTTGACCATTTTTCTAACTTAAAATTTAACTCATTAGAATTCTAAGATCCACACACACAAAGTTCTATCATAGCTCTGCAAACAAAGTCCACTCATCAACATTGCAACTCTTCTCTCCCCCTCTTTCATTCCTTCCACATCACCAGCAACACACACATTTCATCCACACCACCACAGCTCATGTTTTCACAGTTTCTTTATCTTTGTTTTCAGTTAAGCGAGCAAGATCAAATTTGCCTTTCTAAAGACTCCATCACTCTCTCGCTCTGTCTCCTCAACATATTCCTTCTTCCTCTGACATACGATTCCATATATATATATATATAGTATATATATAGTTAGTAATATATATAATATAATATATATAAATATATATATATATATATATATAATAATATATATATATAAATGAATATATATATTAATAGTATATTTATATATATATATATATTTATATTATATAAAATATATATATAATATATATATAAATTATATTATATATATATATATTATATACTATATATATATTATATATAATATATATATATATATATATATATATAGGAATATAATATATATATTATATTATATATATATATATATAATATTATATATATTATATATATATATATATATATATATATATTATATAATATTATAATATATATAATAATATTTTCTTCTTTCTTTCTTCTTTCTTGCACCTTCCTCTTGCCCCAAGATTGGGGGGTAGAGGTGGCTGTACAAGCCATCGGATAACAGAAAAGCGTAGGAGAACCGACCAACGTCGGAAAAGAGCCCAGCCTTACCGCCCTCTGTACCACTTAATTAGTCGAGCGCTCCGTCACAGACAACAATTCCACCCTACAGAGATCATAGGACCGCGACGGACCCTCACTATGGTAATCGTCAAATGTAAGGGTTTCATCTCCCTGGCCAGGTGGGGCCACACCATGCGCCGAATACCAAACCCCCGCCATTCTCTCCTATCCATTCTACCTTTATTCTCGCCTCTGCCAAACTCACATTTCCTCCTTCAGACATTCGTTCACGCGACGTCAATCACTTTCTCTCGGTCTGCCCCCACACTCTCACTGATACATCCGCTTAACCAACCGACTATCATTCATCGTTTTCCCCCATGAGCCAAACCATTTTACACATAGCTTCATTTATTCTCTCATTTACCCCTTCTTCAACACCACACAACTCTCTAGAACGTTCATCCCTCATTTTATTAATTCTTCTTCCACCTACATGCCCCTTAGATTTCCATCTGAACACATTTGAACTTTAGATCTATACTTTTTATTCCAGACAATAGTTTCTCACCACCTACAATAACACAGGTAACAAACATACCCTCATGTAAGACCCTAGCCAACTCAAGACTTAGTCCTTTACATTCACAACGATTTAATTGCACCACGCCACCTGCCCTTCACAATTTTCCTACTACACTTTGCATCATCCGTTCCCTTTCTCATCCAACACTATCATTAAATATTTAACTTTTATTACTACACCAGCTGCTCCCTATCTAACATAACTTCACACTGGAGGACGGTCTCGACTCACACCATAACCTTCCCTTATCCCACGTTTACTGTTAAAGCCCTTTTTACACACCCTCCAAAATCTCTCTGACCAATCCTCTCAAACTCCTCTTCAGATTCGCCATAAATAACAACCAAATCATCCGCATAATAATAGGATTAGGGCACCCTCCACTCATCTCCATCATTCTACCACCATTTCCTGCCATCCACCTCGAATTCTTTTCATAATCCCCATCCATATACAGAATTGAATAACCAAGGAGACATAACACAACCCTGCTCACTCCGTCTATTATCCTAAACGCAATCACCATTGACCACCATTATTTCTTACACACGCTCAGCTGTCCTCATACATATTTTGATTTCCATTCAGAGTCCTAACACACCAAACAACATTATCACTAATATCCTGCCAATAAACTTCCCTATTAACTCTATCATACGCCCTGTTGTAAATCCATGAAACCTAAATACAATCTATTCTTCTTCTCCCTCATTTTTTCACATCATATCTGTTCAATGTAAAGATTTGATTCCACACATTCCTCTACCACTCCTAAACGCACCTTCGTTCGTTCGCCAATTCAGTCCTTCAGTCCACTCGAGCGCACTCTTTCGACCAAATACCAGCAGCCTATACCTTCCCTACAACACTCAATAAACTTATCCCTATAATTCTACAGTTCCCTTTTCCTCCCTGACCCTTATATAGAGGGTACTATTTAAACCGCTCTCTCCAATCCTTGGAAATTCCTCCATTAAACGCTTTATTACACAAACTTCAATCCTAATCAATCAACCCATCTCGCCTCGCTCCTTGAATTTCACTAGTAATTTTCATCTAACCTGCAGATTTAGCCATTCTTCAACTTTCTCACCTCCTCCTTACTAATACTTTCTCACTCACCCAAAATACCTATTCCTTCTTGCATCCATCAAAATCCACACACAATTCACTAACACCTCATATAACTTGTTAATATTGTGCAGATTTTCGAAGTGTTCCTTCCACACTCCCTCACATCCATTTATCAGTTACAAAAGCACCTCCCTATTCATTATTCTAGGCAAATTCCCTATTTTCCTTCTTAACCTTTCGCGCCTTTCTTTAAGAAGAGCTTCCTATTCCTTGTATGTCCTCATCAATCCTCCTTCCAAACTGTTCATTTACCTCTTTTTTCTCCTAGTATGCACCTTTTAGTGTGTTCTTTTTTCCTCCTTATATAATTCCAAGCACTTTCTTTTGAAACTTCTTAATCATTTGCTTTTAGACATTCAAACCACGCTTCTGTTTTACTTTAACACCGCTTTCATACCGCTCTTCTCAGCCGATTCGCTGTACATTCTTTGTTGTGACTTCCTACTTTAGCACATCCTACTTCATTCCTTTTGCACTACTAACAACTGCTTCTTTCATTTGCTCCGATTTGTTCAGTAATCACTTGTTCACATTCAACGATTTACTAGCGAGCGCTCTTACTTACTTATCCTTATTGTCTTGTTCACGTTAACTTCTCACTCTTAAATTTTAACGCTACTTCCTTCCTTACACCTTCCTCTCCATCCAAGCCCCCACTAACTAAATTTTACATAGAACAACATAATGTATCCGATAATCCATTCCTAAACCCCTTCACTGATTTAACATCCAACACACTCTTCAACATCTCATCTCTTCCACCAACACAAAATCATTCATACTTTTTCACTTCGATACTATCTCTACCTACACCAACTCTAGTAACTTATGGGAAATCTCTTGTGTTTAAAGAAAGTATTACTTACACCATTCCGCACGTTCGCTGGGTGTCGACCGACCTTCTACCGATTGCTGCATTTTCTCCCGCCACTTCCAAAACCCCTGTTATATACATCCTCTTTTTTGGATTTCACCTATCCAACCATTCAGGTCCCCCACACTTATCAATCAGAAGCTAAATACTCACCCCATCCAGCAGCTCATTCAGATATTCTCCAAAAAAATCGTACTCTCCTTCAACGTTTCCCTCTGATGGACCATATGTCACAACTACACATACTTTGACCTTTTCAAACTTATAATTTAACCCATTAGAATCTAGGACTCACACACAAAAGTCTACCATGGCTTGTACCAACAGGTCCGTCATGCAGAAAATTGCAACTCTTCTCTCTTTCCATTCTTCACACCAGTACACACACATTTCAACCACACACTTATTTCACCGTTCCTTTCATGATCTTTGTTCAATCAGCAGCGAGCAAAATCAAAATTGCCCTCTCTAAATACATCCATCCCTCTCTCCTCTTCTCTCACATTTATTCCTCTGACATTTCCTATACAGATACGATTCATAC
>JABUQX010061394.1:0-12500 GCA_015478945.1 Trachelipus rathkii
ATATATAATAATTATATAGTCAATGATATATATATAATAAATAGTAGTTAATATATAAGAAGGTATATTATATATATATATATATGCTTCATATAAGTAATCAATATTAAAAATATTTTACCACTACCTCCTCCCCGGATCAGGGTGAGTACCGCAGCCAGTACACCAGAAAACAGAAAAGTAGTAGATATTGACATAAATCGAAAAGAAAAACCATCCCTCTTACCTTTAAGTGAGAAACTCGTAGGAGACAGAAAAAATTCAATCGAGGGCTTCACGAGACTGGACGGACTCTCACGTGTGGTATCCGCAATGAGCTTTCCAACCCTTGGAACCAGGGTCACACAACCATACCACATCACAAAAATTTACATTCACCTTTCTTTCTCGACTCTGCCAAACTCACATTCCTTACTTATTATCCACCTCCAGCCGGTCGATTTCCAGAACACTCGCCGCGTTATACATCCGCTTAACCCAACCGACTATCAACTATCCTTTTCATCATGACCAAACCATTCTCGTGGTACCTCTTTGTATTCTTTACTTAATAACGCCTTTCACACCTCACAGAGCTTGCCTAATTCGTCATTCTCATTTATCAATCCTTCACCACCTAAACTCATTGCTACCTAAGATCTATACCTTTCTTGTTCCAAACCCATAGTTTCACTACTAGTATATAATACAGGTGACCAATATACCCCTCATGCAAAAAACAAGGCGGATTAGACTATCCTTTACATTCGAGATTTTATCCACCAGTGCACCATTCCTTATACAACACACTCATATCCGTTCTTTCAATCCAAACATAGTATCCTAAATATTATACTGATACTCCGTTCCAACGCACCATGCTAAACATGACTACACCGTGCGACTTATCACTCTCTATATTATAAAACCTTTAATACAAAAAGTTCTTAATACATCGTCTGATAGGAATCATTCTCGATGTCGTCACGCAAAAAAAAGATCATCCGCGTTTACAATAAAGGGCAGGCGCACCCCTCCACTCGCTTCCATTCTCCAATAATTCTAACAACCTTCCAGTGGCCACCCCTACCTCTAAAGCTATTCATATAACCCCATTCCATATACAAAACTTAACAATAATCAAAAAATACAGAAAACATTCCTACCTCACTCTGCAATCATATAAACCAAAACCACTTGCAACTTCTATTGTTCCTTACGACACTTTTCACTTATCGTTCATAATGCACAATTGATTCCATCCGAAAGCCTCTACCCATTTCAACACCCATTATATCACTAAAACACCTGCCACCAGATTTCCCTATTAAACCTGTCATACGCCTGTTTGCAAAGGACTTCCATAAAGGCCTAATATATAAATTATCGTATTCTCTCTCATTTTCTCAATCCATTTGTTTCAATGCTAAAAAATTTTATCTAAACATCCTCTACCACTTCATGAATTGCACCTCGTCTCTCAAATCAGTCCTCGACTACTCTTTCAACCCAAAAAATTACCAGCGAATATTTCCCAGCATTCACTCAATTAATTCCCCTAATTAGTTCTACAGTTGCACTTTAATAAACCTTACCCTTATATAAGACCTTAAGGGTTATAACAATTATATATTATATTGTATATAATATACAATAATATTATATATATATTAATAAATATATATATATATAAATTTATATAATATAATATATATATTATATATATAATATATAATATATAATTATATTATATATATATATATATATATATTTATAATAATAATCACCACCATCATCTGTCCCTTGCTTTCCTCATAACTGGGGCAGGTGCTCAAAACACACCGGAAATTTGGACGGAGAAAATTAAGTTGGTATCACAAGTATCCACAATGAAACGGAACAAAACTCGGTACTCTGGTATGACCTAAGTCGAAGTGCAAGAGGATGAGCTTTGGAAAGCCAAGGAGGGTTAGCATTGTTATGATATTTCTTTGAGAGAGAAAATCCTTGGACTGCCGAAAATAGTTCAAAATATTGCCACAAGGTACTGCAAACAGGGTTGTTCAGCTTTTAGGTAGCCGAACTGCGAAAGGAAGATTAATAAAATTATAAACATAATCTAATGACGCCTTGAACAGCAATTGTAATTCAGAATGTACAGCAAAAACAGCAAAAAATATAAATTTATTGAACAATACAACAGTAATAAAGATATTATATTATATTGTAATATATATAATAATAATATAATATATATATATAATATATATATTATATATATATATAGATAGTATATATATATTATATATATATTATATATATATATATATAATATATAATGAATATATATAATATTATATATATATTAGTATATATATCTATTATATAATATATAATATATATATATAATAATATATATATATAAAATATATTATATAATATATATAATAATAAAAGATGCAGAAAAATATATATCTGATAGAAATAAAAAAAATTCTGCTGCGTCCCTTGCTTCCTCATAACTGAGGGTAGGGGGCTCAAACAGTTGCACGCGGAAATTTGAGAAAAATTAAGTTATACACAAAATTCACAATGAAAACGAATTTAAAACCTCGGTTACTCTGCCTCTGGATGAACCTATTGCGAGGCAAGAGGATAGCTTTTGAAATCCAAGGAGGTTAGCATTGTATGATATTGTCTTTGAGAGATGAAATCCTGGAAACGGGGAAATTCAAAATATGCCAAAGACCGCAACTAAAAGAAAAAAGGTTGTTCCCTCTGTAAGCGAAAGAGATTAATAAAATTACTAAAAGTTATCTACATACGCTGAAACAATTGTAATCAGATGTTGTGAGGTTCAGCAAAAAATTATAAATCAATTTAAGAAACAAAGGTAACAAATAATTACCTTTGTCTGTTGGAAACGCAAAATCGACTTCTCCTTCTGAGCTTTTTAAGAGGTCGTTAGATTTACCGAACGATATTTGATCATCTTAAGTTCAAGTCTTAATAGGGTTAATGCGCGTAGCTAACTTTTACAGGTGCTCATTTCGAATAACGCATCTGTGAGACAAAAGTTCAATTAGTATAATTCTGCACCGCAACCCTATAATTTAAAAGAAACATATTATATAGGTTACCTAAAAAATTAAATAATATATATATATATAGTATATATTATAATATATTAATATATATTATATATATATAATAATATATATATATATATAATATAATATATATATTAATATCTAATATAATAATATATATATAATAAATATATTATATATATCTATTATAATATATAAATAAATATATATAGATATAATATATTAGTATAATATATATATATATATATATATATATAATATATATATAAATAATATATAATATATATATATAATATATATAATATATAAAATAACATATATAGAGTAGTTATATATTATATATATATATATATATTTATATATATATATAATATTATTTATATATATATATTATATATATATAGGGGTATGGTGTGGAGTTTGTCCCAGGGGATACCCCACACTGACGAATACCACAGATAAAGGGTCGATAGCGTTCTTGTAAAGGCCTCATGGTGGATTTTCTGAGCTAAGATTTCTCATGGGGTATATAAAGGGAGGGGGGCTTTCTTTTACACTTTGAGTATTTCTCGTCACTTCTTTCCGGTGTATGTACGAACCCCTCACCCCCAATGGGGATAGATTATAAATATATATATATATATATATAAATATATAAGATTATATATATATAGATAATAATAATATATAATATATAGATATATAATATATATATATATATAATATATATATATAGTATATATGTTGGGTCCTGGCAGGAGCTGCAGACCACTGATGAAAAACGCTAAGACAACTCCGGGGAAGAAACGACCAGCGTCTCAACTCTCTTTCAAACAGTCAAAATATCTCTCGATGAGAGTGGTTATTCAAGATTTCAGAATTTTTAACCCTTCAAATTGGTGACCACCTGGAATGACCAGTGCCACTGGAATCACCGAAAACAACCACAAATTCAAGTTTCTTCTATTGGCGCGGCTTACTCTGCGGCACCATGATGCCACGCTGGCTCCATACTCTTCAGGCATTATTGCAGGTGCGGAGCTACGCAACGTAAGAGTCCAAAGTGGTCGGGAAGCTTTCTCTTGTGACCTTAACTGTTGTCACATCAAATTCTTCTCACCTGAAGCTTACCCGTATACTACCCGACACTCCAGCCGGCAGAGCGAGGTGCTCACGCATTGTCACTGAGGTGAGGAGTTTCTGTGACGTCTATTGCAAAGTCTTTTATGTTTAGCTAACGAAAAACAACCCTAGGAGTAGACCGCATATATATCAGTTGTCGGGGTCTCTCCGGCCTACCGAGGGACGACGGGGGACTTCGTACCCGCTCTATGCCCATCGTTGAGAGCATCCTACAAATAGAAGTTCAAGAAACATATATTAAATTAGGTTTGGATCGAGGGCCGATTTGGAACAGAGGGGGACGGAAGTCCCCCCCCGCGCCGACCTAGAGCCCAGAGTACCCCGACAACTGATTATACTATGCGGTTGATGTACTCAAGGTTCGTTAGTTTTAAAATCATAAACGACTATATATATATATATATATATAATATATAATAATAATATATATATATTATATTATATATATATAAATTAATATAATATAATATATAATAGTATTATATATATAGTTATATATATATATAATTTGATTTGCTTAAAAACAACAATACAAGATACATGGACTACAAAAGACATTTATCAAATCTTATCTACTCAAAGAAATATTTCAAATCAATTTCCTCCCAATTACAGTGTTACTAACTTATTTGGCCCAACCAGAAACTATATAGTGAACTGCACCATCAATTACTGATCTATTAATTAATTAAATTTTAAATTTTTGATTCATTTTCAAACATTAAGTATATATAATAGTTTAAAGATATATATATATATATATATATAATATATATATATAATATACTATATATATATATAATTATATTAATAATATATATATATAATATGGTCTAGCGCTTAGAAGAGCCACAATTCCAATAATCCAAAAATAACAATAGCCACCGTGAAAAAGGAAAGACAGTTGTTGGAATGCTGGTAAAATTTTAGTAGGAAAATGTAATAAAATTCTAAGAAAAAAAACTACAATAGTAAAAGAAAGGGAATTAGAATTTTAAATTCTCGTTTATAAACATAGGGGGAAAAGGTAAAAAAAAATAAAAATAATTGTTTAATAATTATAGATAATATGAGGGGAAAAAGGCCTTATTAGACTTTATACGTCTCGTTAAATAAAATAGACTTTCTAGTATAGTATTTTTTAACTAAAGAACCCCGAAAGGTATATACCGCAAACCAAATGCAGAGTCGGGGTCTCTCGGCCTTTCCGGGAAAACTTGACAGGGTAGGGACTATTTCCCCCCCCTCCGGGTATTGGTATTTGGGTGTCTCGGGGGGTCCTCTCCGCCCCTCCCCACGGGGTATGGAAAAAACGTCCCCCATGTGTTTCCCGCTTCGGCTCGAGCCCCTACATTGCCGTTAATACCTTTACAAAAGATATATAATATTTACTTGTAACCACCGGCTCGAGCTCCCTAAAAAAAAAATAGCAAAATTTTTTTACATTCATAACTAAAAATTTACAAGGATTCCAAAAATGTATTCATTTTCCCTGTAACTATTGTAGTCTCCCATTTACCAAATTAAAAATTTACCAGGATTCCAAAAAAGATTTTTCCTGAAGCTATTGTAGTTTTTGATTATGGATTGTGGCTCTTCTAGAGGCTGGCCTATATATTAATATATAGATATATATATATAATATATTATATATATATATATATATATATATATATATTTAGATATAATTATTATATATATATATAATATATAAATATATATATATATAATATTATATATAATTTATATATATATATATATAATATTTATATATGAAACTAAAGATAGTTTTACCCGCATCAAATCTCGGAAAAGAAAGATAGTAACGAAAACTATAACATATATGGAATCACGTATGAAATTTAAATGGAAGAGAAAAAAAAAAAAAATAAATTTTTGGTTTAAATTTTTAAAAGTTAATCTCCAAAACTACGATAGGCAAGAAAACTAATAACATTTTTAGATCAGAATATTGAAATTTTATGAAAAAAAAGAGATTTTTTTTTAACTAAAAGAAATTCCAAGGGTAAACCAGAAAAATGGAGATAGGTTTGGTACTGGGTATCTCACGGGGGACTTCGTCCCCCCCGTCCCTCTCGTCGGCTCAAGCCCCCTGAAAAAAAATCATTTTCGCAATTCCAAGAATATGTATTAGTAAATAAAAAAAATTTTTTGCCTTTTTTATACAAATTCACACGCGATGTCCATATATGTGTTAGTTTTTGTTGTACCTATCAGTTTTGGAGATAAAAAAAATAAAAAAAAAATAATAATTTTTTTTATGATAGAATTTCAACGCTGATACCATATATGTTATCATTTTTCTTGTACCTATCTTAGTTTTTCGAATTATGATATAATAATATATTATATTATATAAATATAATATATAGATATATATATATATATAATATATTATTATATTATATTAAATATATAATATAGATATATATATTATATATATATATATACATATATATATATAAAGTATATATATATAATATATATATATCCAGCCTCTAGAAGAGCCACAAATCCAATCTCAAAAACTACAATAGCTTCAGGGAAAAGGATACATTGTTGGAATCCTGGCAAATTTTACCGAGAAACTGTTAAAAAAAAAAAAAAAACAATCTTCGGAAACTACAATAGCTACAGGGAAAAAGAAATACAACATTTTTGAATCCTTGTAAAAATTTTAGTAGGAAAATGTAAAAAAAAAAAAATTAAACATAAAATGGACTATTTTTTTTGGGGGGGGATCAAAAATAAGTTTATATAATAATATTTATTTGTAAATATACACGGCAAGTAGGGGCTCGAGCCACGGGGAACACAGGAGGGAGTTTCCATACCCGTAGGAAGGCGAGAACCCCCGCGAACACCCAAATACCAGGAGAGCGGGGTCGGAGACCCTCCCCGGAAGGGGGTAAATAGTCCTACCCTGTCACCCCGGGCAAAGCCGATGAGACCCCGACTCCTCCAATCGTGCGTTATACCCTTGGGGTATTCTTGTTAAAAAAAAGCAAAATTTATAGGAAGTCTATATTTTAGACAGTAAACTATTAAAAGCCTACTAAATAGGCTTTCTATTCAAATTACTATAATTATTAACAATAATTTGTTTTTTTTTTTTTACATTTTTCCAACTAAAATTTTACCAGGAGTCCAAAAATGTATTCCTTTTCCCCCGGTAGCTATTTTGTATGTTTTGAGAGTTGTGTTGTTTAGTTTATGTTTTATTTTGTGCAGCGCCGACTAAAATTTACCAGCCATGCAGCAATTTGGATTCCGTCCCGGACGTGGAGGTGTGGAGATAGTGGAGTGGGCGTCGTTCTGAGAGGCGACCAGATATTTAGAAGATATACACAGAGACAGAAGAGAGTATATAGATATAATAGTGATAGTATAAGAGAAGAATAGTATAGAATAGAGAAATGAGAATAGATAGATATATATTAGAGGAATAAAGAGAGATAGATATAGAGAAAGAGATAGATAGAAGAGTAGAGAGTAACAGGCACTAAAAAAGGTGAAGGTTGAGGTACTTGACAAATCACAAAGAAGGAAGAGAATGCTAGTTTACCAACCACGTTGAAGGAACAACGAAAACAACTGATGGTAACATGCATAAAATTGGAAAAGGCGAGCGAACAAGGCAGACCAACTGATTAGGGCCAAGCGAGGGGGAAACGTTTAAGATTAAGAGTTACGAAGTGGAGAGAAAGAGGAAGAAGGAAAAGCAATCGGACGTAAAGATGAAAGTGAGAGGCAAAGGTAAGGGGCAGATGGTCGTACAGCCTGGGAGGGCTAGACTACACGGAGTAAAGGGGAGGCGGACGGAAAAAGGAAAAAAAAAAAAAGGGCAAGATCAGCGGGGGAAAAAAGGAGAAGGTAGGACTGGGGTGGCCAAAGTTAGCAGCTAATGAGATATAAAGAAGAGAGAGGAGAGAGAGAGATAAGAAGAAAAGAGAGAAAGATAGGAGATAGAGAGATAGAAGAGAAAGAGAATAGAGAGAGGATAGAGATATTAGAGAAGTAGAGATATGAGAGAGATAAGAAGATATAGATAGAATAAGAGATGATAGAGAGAGAGAGAGAGAGGAGAGAGATAGAGGAGAGAAGAGAGAGAGAGAGAGGGACAGACAGACAGACAGGACAGAAAAGAACAGACAGAAGACAGACAAAGAAAAGGAAAAGGCACCACGGACGCGCGGCATAGGCGAGGTCAAGCGGGAATGCGCAAAGGAAGGAGACCGAGGAGCGAACAAAAAGATCGATCCTGCAAGACAGTTAGGGGCGGCGACCCAGTGACGCACCGGTGGGAAAGGGTCAGGGTGACAGGAAATGGGGGTGCGGAATAGGCTTGGCGAAAGTCCGAACAGAGCGGAAAAGTTCCTACTCCAGAATTAAAGGGAGCATTAGGTAGAAGAATAAAGGTTAGAGGGGAGGGGAGAGGGGGGGGGGTCAAAACCAAATAGCGGGGGTTCCTATAATGGGGGACAGGAAAAGGCCGGAAGACAGGTCTTGGAAGGGCCTTACATAGCCTGAGGAGATGGATAGTTAGCCTTGCAAAAAAAGCCAGCGGGAGGTAGAAAATCCATGAGGAGGAAAAAAGCGCAGCGGGTGGAATAGTCTAGAGAAATGAGGAATCTGGCCGAGGCCAGATGGGCCAGTAAAAGGGCCAGGTGCGCCCACAGGACCTGGGGCGGAGGAAACGAGAGTGGGGGAAAACCGAAGAGCGAAGATTGGTGGGACCGCGAGTAGCAAGGGCAAGGAAGTGGGGTTGAAAAATATGCGAGTTAGCGTAGAAGCGAGAGGGGAGAGAGTCGCAGCCCAGCGGGAGGTTAACAAGGGTGCCAGAAAACCGGGCGGAAAAGGAGCGAGGACAGAAAAAGGAGCAGAGAGAGAATAGAGAGATAGATAAAAGAGAGATAAAAGAGATAGAGAGATAGAGGAAGATTGATAGAGAGATAGAGAAAGAAAGATAGAGCAGGCGCGAGGAGGAACTAGCACAGAGTCCAGCAAAAGGGAGGGCCGGCCCCCGGGACCGAAAGGACCGGAGATGTGCGCGGGGGGCCCCCGGGGGGCGGTACTGGCCCGGTACGGCATGGTAGGTGGAGGACCCTGGGGGGGCGCCCCCAGGGATAACCTGAGATCGAGGCATTTGCCAGGGACGGGCGGAGGTATGGTGGAAGCAGAGTGGGAGGGACAGCCAGGACGGGGTCCCCTGATAGCACGCGACGAACCCAGTGCCGCGGAGCCCGACAGGGTGTGACCGGACAGAGCTGATGGTGCAGGAAAGGAGACACCCCGTACCCCCTGAGGGCCGGGAAAGGACCACTGGAAAGTGTACGAAGGGGAAAGAAGGAACGGACTTAATCGTCCGGAGGGCGCGCATGCGCGGGGTCCCCGGCGGGGACCGCGCCCGGGGGCGGTACGGGACCGCCGCCGCGATTGGCGCACGGCGCGCGCGCGTGAGAAGACGCGGGGAACGGCACACACAACACCACACACAGGTAGGACGTCACCGGTGAAAAAGTGTCCGAACGTCAGTTACGAAGGGTGCCAGGCGACACGGAGAGTTAGAGCACGGACCACGGGGGGGGGGCTGCTACCGCCCGGGCCGTACGGAGCCAAGACGCGAGACGGCAAAGACAGGGACACGTGTGCTTAGAGGAGGCCGCGGCTGGAAGAAGAAGAAGAATTAATAAGAAGAAGAAGAAGAAGGAATGAAGAAAAGAAGAAGAAAAGAGAGAAAGAGAAGACTATAGAAAAGAAGAGAGAGAGAGATAAGAGAAAGAAGAGGATGAAATAGTAGAAAGAAATAATAAAAAGAGATAGAAAGAGATAGAGAGAGAGAGATAGAGATGATGTAAACTGACGAGAGAGAAGAAGATAGAGATAGATAATAGAGAGAACGCTGGTCAGGAGCAAGGGGGGGAGTCGACTCCACAAGAGGGGGTAAAAGGAAGCGCGGCAGCACACACCAGGGAGACAGGAGTGAAAAGAGAAGAGAGTATATAGATAGAGAGGGAGAGAGATGGTAGAGTGAGGTGAGAAAGAAGAGAGAGGAAAAAGAGATAGATAAAGAGAGAGATAAATAGAGAAAAATATAGATCTAGAAAGAGAGAGAGATCGAGATGAAGAGAACAAAGAGAAGTATAAAAGAGAGATGAGAAAAGAAAGAGAGAGAATGAAAGAGATGAAGAAAGAGAGAGAGAGTATAGAGAGATATACGAGATAAGTAGATAAGAGAGATAGAGTAAAGGGGCGCAAAACAACCGCAATGGTGTATAAGCGAAGGGCGTAAGGGGACGGGCCGCGCAGAGGGGGCGAAGGGGTGGCACCCCCTCCCCGACGACGAAGCGAAACGCGCGCGGCGGGCGCTGGAAAGTCAAAGATGAGGAAAACGGAGAAAAGGGTCTATGCGTGACCGGGAGAGGTGGACGCGTAATACGAGTGAGTAGCGAAGAGTGACAGATCAGAGGCGGACCACGGAAGAACGTGGGGCTGCGGGAGGGAAGATAATGCGAAGGGGGTGGACGGGTGAAGAATGGGAGGGACCCACGCCTGTTGAAAAGAGGAAAGCCAAGGCAGGTCGGGCGGCGGAGGAAAGGCCCTGAACAGGCAAAGAGGGGGGCGCCCAGGCGAAGGATCGCTGAGATGGGACACATCCCACGCGAGACCCACGTGGGCCAACAACCAAGAACAGAGATAGAAGAGAATAAGATAAGAAGAGAGAGAGAGAGAAGAATGAAGAGAGACGATAGAAGAAGAGGAAAGAGTGAGATGAGAGGAAAGTATTTGGAAGAGTTGAAGAGAGAGATTTGAAGCATGCCAGGCGGGAGAGGGGGAGGGGGTGAGGACATAAACAAGCCCAGAAGAGAGAGAGAGAGAGAGAGAGTTGATGAGGAAGATATGGAAGAGAGAAAAGAGGAATGAAAAAAAGAGGAGCAGAATAAAAAGCAAACAAAAAAGACAGAGAGAGAAGAATTAAAAGGTAGAGAAAAGAAAAGAAAAGGATGAAAGAATAAAAATGGCCAATATGGTAAAAATAGAGAATGAACTAAAAAGGTAGATTGAAGGAATAAAAAAAGATTTAAAAATACAGGTAGAGTATAGAGAGAAGAAGATAGATAGAAAGAATAAAGAAGTATGAAAAAGGTTGAAAGAATGGAAGAATTACAGAATTAAATAAAAAAGTTTAAGGAAAAACGAAAAAAAAGATAGAGAAAATTAGAAAAACGTATAAAGTAGATAGATGGAGAGAATGATAGAGATAGGTGGTGAGATGAGTGAAAAAGGTAGATAAAGAGAAAGAACGAAAGAGGTAGATTGAAAAATATTTTATCTAATTGCAACTCAAAGAACGACTTTGGGTTCAAATTCATTACTATAGTTTTTATTCCACATATTAGTTTTTACTATAATATACTAACGTAGTTACTTCATTACTTATATCTTATGTTTGAGGTTTACGGGGAATAGTATTATATATATATATATATATATAAAAAAAAAGATGAATAAATTCCCTTGAGGTAGATACCAAAAAAGAAGTTAAAAAGTTGGAATTTTATTTTTCATTGACAGCTCTGAATTGACACAAAATAAAATAATACAAAAAGTGACTAAAATAAGGGTATTGAAATTTGGGAACAACCGGCTTGCTAGAAAAATAATAGCCAAAATCAAATAAAGTTTTTCATAAAGATATTCAGTCCTGAAGATGTAAAGCGATACGCTTACGAAAGCTAGATATCCTGTTAAATAATTTTACAATGTTTATATAAAGTGCTATACAGTTAATTAAGTAAATAATATTTATATATATTTTATTATGTGAGTCGGTACAAGATTTGCCAAGTAGAAGCTGTGCAATTGAGAAAAAATAGAAATATCCAAACTTTGTAGAGAGCTTCTTCTTTGTGAATGCTTATGACCCGACAGGAGAGGACAGTTATTGATACTTTAAATTTAAAACTAACGAAATTAGTATGTTCGCAAGAAACTTATATATATATATACTTATATATATATACTAAATTATATATATATTATATAGCTATATATATATATACAATATATATAATATATATAGGATATACCTATATAGCACTTTCCTGAGAAGAGTTTAAGAATTGGATGCATAGTTATATATATATATTATGAGGGAGATATATATAAATAGGTATATATATATATATATACTATATAATATATATATAGAAGTATAGTATGAGAGCGGTGCTTGAAATATCATAT
>JABUQX010061395.1:2500-5000 GCA_015478945.1 Trachelipus rathkii
CAGAACACCGACTAGCAAAGACTTTACAGTCCACTCAAGGCTAGTCTGAGGGAAGATGAGGTCACTGGCTTAGAACGTTATAATTAACCCTCTAAATGGTGAACCCCAAAACTGTTATTACAAAATATTATTGTAGTGTGGTCGATGATGTCACCGGCTTAGAATGTTAGAAATAACCTTCTAAGTGGTGGACATCAAAACTGTTATTACAAATTAAGACGATAGTGTGATCGGTGAGGTCACCGGCTTAGAACGTTAGAAATAACCCTCTAAGTGGTGGACATCAAAATTGTTAATACAAAATATTATGATAATGTGATCGATGATGTCACCGGCTTAGAAAGTTAGAAATAACCCTCTAAGCGGTGAACATCAAAGTTGTTATTACAAATTAAGATGATAGTGTGATCAATGAGACCACCGACTTAGAGCGCTAGAACATCGGTAAACATTTGCGGTAAATTTACCTCTAAGGGTTAAACATTAAAACTGTTCAATATAAGTTCGGCGCCCAAATTCTTTTAAGATGTACTTTTAACATTTATAAATTGATCTCAAATAGTTTCGTTTGATTTCACCCTATCTAATTCTATGTTTTAAATAAAGTAATGATTCGGTATGATAGAAGTTCAAAGACCATTTCCTTAAAGTTTTATGTAACTTTTTCTTGAAATCAAACTCGATGTTGCCGCTGTTCACAATTTCATAAGAGAGACTATTCCACTTCTCAAATTACATCGTAAGTGAAAGAAATCTTTGCTATATTGGTTTGAAACGTTTATGACCAAGTTTAGCCCATTACACGGTGTTACATCGTTAAAAATCATATCTACAAGAATTGCCTGTATAGTTATTCAATATTTATTAGTATTTTGAAGCTTTTATAATTTTCTCTCAATCTTCTTTGTTTTCTAAAGAATGTATATCTAAATTCACGTAGTCGTTGGTCGTATGACTTACCTCTCAATTCTGGTATTAATTTGGTTGCCCTTCTTTGAATTCTCTCAATTTTTTTCTATGTCCTTTTTGAGGTATGGACTCCAAAACTGTACTGCGTATTCCAGATGAGATCTAACTAATGTTTTATAAAGAGGAAGTATTATATTTTTAGATTTATATTCGAAGTTTCTGGCAATAAAGCCTAGAGCTTATTTGCTTTCTTAACAGCTTCAGCACATTGTCTCGCAAACTTTTAAATCCTTATTAATTAATACTCCGAGATCCTTTTCCTCATTGACAACTTTGATAACTGAGTCATCTATTTTGTAATAGTATTCACTGTTCCTACTCCCAAAATGTATAACCTTACATTTATCGGTATTAAATTTCATTTGCCATGTTTTTGACCAATTTACAATCTTTTTCAAATCGCTTTGGAGTAATTGATAGTCGTTCTCACATATTATGCGAAGAAGAAGAAAAAGAAGAAGAAAAGGGTGATCGGAGAAACACAAAGAGGGAGAAAAAGTTTAACAGAATTAGAAGAAAGATTAGAGGTTTGGAAAGGTCTAGAAAGGTCTAAAAGACGATCAGAGTTAGATACCAGCAGGGAGCTGCACCAGCTGCTACAGGTCATCTTTAATAGAAAAATTGTTGGCAGGTTCGCCTGCTCTATCTTGTAGTCGATGAATTTACAATAGTTAGTCGAGTTAGGAGGTATATATACAGTACATATGAATTTAGTTGAAGATTGACAGGATAACTTGAGCCATAAGGTAAAAAATTTGGAAGGCTTCAAATCATGAACACTACAAACAAACAACATTACTGTGAACATAGACACAACAATCGTCTTTGGGTGAAAATCGAAGATAGAGACAGTAGGTATCAATAGAGCAGGGTTTACTCTCAGAGAGCTCAAACACATGAGTTCCGATTAAGAATGAGAGATAAAGTTTAGAGGATGAGAGGTGATGTTCAACAAAGTGGAAATTAGTGTAAAGACCGCGAAAGTGGAAAAAATTATGATGAAAGAATACCGTCCATCAAAACAGACCAGCAATTCCATGACAGCAACAACTCTGCCACCGGAGACCCTCAACTCTCCAGTGGTGATGGGGAGATGGGCGGTTGAGAGTCTATTTTTTGAAATCACCCATCTTGGATTATCCGAGAGTAATAACGTGGTTGATATTTTTATTTATTTTGTTGTATAAGGATAAAGATTCTGTTATAGTAGCTTTTTATGGTGCCAGATAAAGTAGAGCATATTCCAGTGTGAGAAGAATATGGATATGAGAAAAGAGGGAGGCGAACCGTTGGGTACTACAGTGACTTGGGTGTACCCTAACACTCCATAAAAGCCAAATGGGGTAATCACGTCTCTTCGGGTTCGCTCACTCCCTTCATATAGTATATATATTATATATATATATATATATTATATATATAATATATATATATATATATATATATAATATAATATATTATATATATATATATATAAAATATATAATTATATCTATATATATATATATATATATATATATATATTATATAT
>JABUQX010061395.1:7500-26491 GCA_015478945.1 Trachelipus rathkii
TTGTTGCAGGCGTTGTATCCTGGGCAATGGATTAATCATGGCAACAAACACTATCTATTACGACAACGTTAGCCGTCTCATGATTTAAAACTATAACTATTTATTTATATATATATAAGTTTAATAAAATTTCTTCTCTTTTTCTCTCCTCTTCTACTGTACTTCGCCCTTCAATAAACTTAACCTGGGAATCGGGCTTTTAATCTAAGAGACCTTAGATAAATACATTATTCAATATATCCAAAATAGTTTTTACTAAAATAATTAGAAACGTTGCATTTATTTCATCTTTATTTTCTCTCTCTCGATTGAGTGCGTACGGTCCTTGTTTGAGTTTATCACAATAGGAAATTTAAGAGATTGTCAAGTTTAAATTTAAATTATTTTGTAGTCTATAAGATCATTTTCTAAAATAATAATAATAATGGCTGAAATAAATTCAGAATGGCTTGTAGAAATTTCGCAGGTTAAACCTAGCGAAAATCTTTCCGCAGAAAAAATTGCCGAAACTATTGAAAAGTGTAAATTAGAAACGAGAGAGTTTATTCTCAAACGCGCTTCTTGTAAGCGAAAAATAACAAATGCTCTTAAAACTATTAATAAGTTTAATGTTGACACGCAAACTAAATTGGATGAAAACACAAAAATTGCTTTGTTTTCGATCAAGGAAAATTTAGAGTTAATTATACTGATAAATGAATCTATAATGCAGGTTTATAGTAAGTACGATTTATTTGATTTAGATGAATCTTTGTTTGGTAGAGAGATAGATGGGCAATTTGAGTATCAAAATGATATTAAAATTAAAATCAGTAGAGTAGAAAATTTAGCAAAAATTAATGAACAACATATTCATAATAATGCTTCAAATGAAAATGCTTTGCCATTAAAACGTGAACCTAACCCTCCTGCATTGAAATGCATGATTTTTCACGGCAATGAGGATAGGGACAAATTTAATTCATTTCTTTCACAGTTTGATAATTTAATAGGATGTAAGTCTTCACTGACTGATAAGGCTAAATTGTCATATCTTAAATCATATTTGCAAGATTATGCTTTTCAGGTCATTCAGCATTTAAGTAATACCAATGAAAATTATGCCATAGCTTTAAACTTGCTAAAAAAAGAGTTTTTAGATATACCTTATATAGTAGATGAAATTATAACTAAAATCACTCGTGCTCCCAATATTGATGAATATCAGTATGAGAAAGCACGCACATGGTTAAATGACGTCAGAGCTATGACATACGATTTACAAAATTTCAACTTAGATTTTTTCATTCCCGAAACTCCGGGTTGCGTATTATTAAGTAATATAGTTTTCAGCAAACTTCCTGTTTCATTAAAACGAGAACTCGTTAATAAATGTAGTTCAATGTACCCATCTATTAATCACATTTTTGACTATTCATTTGAAATATTAAAAATATTTTCTAGAACAAAATTTCAGAAACCTTCTTTTTTTGCTAATAAAACTTATTTTAATAACCAAAATAAAAATTCAAATAGCGTAAAAGCTAAATCCCAAAATAAAACTAATGTTAATTTTAGTAGTAATAGGGAAGAGGTTGTAGCTGAAAACCGGGTTAATTTGAGTACTAAAAAGATTTGCAAATTTTGTCAAGAAGAACATTCTATGTTTAAGTGTAATAATTATGCAACCAATAAAGAGCGAGTTGCTCAATGTAAGAGTCTGGGCTTATGTTACAGATGTAGTAGCGATAAACACCTTGCTTCCTCGTGTTATGGTCTTCAAAATAAATTACGTTATCCTTGTTTCATTTGTAATTCTCACTCTCATATTTCAGCTTTATGTAGTAAATCTCTTCTAGCAGATTGTGAGAAAAAGGGTGGAGCCGGAGCTGGAGAAACATCAAATCAGAAGATACAGGGAAAACTTGTAAGTAATATTGCTATAAATATTGGGGAGGCTGCTTTGCAGCAAAATTTGCTACCTACAATGTCTTTAAAACTTAAAAATAAAAATAAAAATGCTATTTTACATTGTGTCACAGATTTAGGATCACAATGTAGTTTTTTAAAGCCTAGTGTTTTGCGGAAACTGCAAATTGATGAAAACAGTGTAAAAGATAGCACTAATGAAATAAAAACATTTTTAGGGTCACATCATAAAATATTAAAAAGGGTCTACATAGACACTCTTATTGAAGATAAAATTTTAAAGCTTCCTTTTTTCATTGATGACGTAGATCTTAACTTTTCAGTGAAAGGTTTGGATCAGGCTGTTCATGACATGAAAATGAGTAAGTATAAATTATCTAATAAATTTCTCACAAACGTACGAAATGACAAATTTGAAAATATCGAAGGATTAATAGGGGTCGATATTTTACAGCAAGTTTACTTTTACCCAATGCATGAAAGGTACAGCTATCGAGGTGAGTGATGGTTTGATTCCCTTAGGGGATATCAGAAATTTCTTAAATGAAGATCAGTCAAATATGCCTGATCATGAAACTGCATCTCAGGAAGAGTCGCCTGTGTCATGACTAGATTATGATATAATCGATTCTTCTATACAAAATATCGAAACTCCAACTGTGACATCAAAAAATAAAATAAATTGTTCTAAGTTAGTACATGACATTATAAATCCTATTATTTCTTATTTCAATCCTCTGAATTTTGTAAAAAATAATCCAGACTTAGATTTAGGTTTAGAAAATTTGTATAGTTTAGAATCTATAGGTATTGTTGATAGTAATGATATCAGCGATATCGATAAAAAACTCATACACGAGTTTGAAAAGGGAATAGAGCTGCGTGATGATAGTCATTATTATGTGGAGTTACCTTGGTACAAGGACAAAATTAACAAAGTACCTTCTAACTACCACGTAGCCATTTCAGCAGTAAAGCGAGTGTATAAAAATTTAAAAGATCGTGATTTAATCGATCGATATTCTGAAGTATTCACACAACAATTAAATGAAGGTATAATCGAAAAAATAAATGTGCTTCCTGAACAACTAAAAAATTATGTCTGGGTACCACACAGACCAATAATAAAGGAAGTGCAACAGGTAACTACTAAGATCAGACCGGTATTTAATTGTAGCCTCAAAACAGACGCAAATCCATCTCTGAATGAAGCTGCTTTTCCGGGCATTGATCTTATGAGTTCTTTATTTAAAATATTATGTAATTTTAGAAGTAACAAATATATTATCGTTTCAGATGTAAAATCTGCCTTCCTTCAGATCAGATTAAAATTAGAAGAAGATAAGAATCGATTGGCATTCCTATGGTATGATAAAAATCAAGAATTAATCGCATATCGATATGCCACGATTATTTTTGGTATGGCTTCTTCTCCATTCATCTTGAATTACGTCATCAAATATCACACAGATAAGTATACTAATGATCTTTGTTCTCATGTTTTAAAAAATTTTCTTTATGTAGACAATCTCATTTATAGTCATTCTGATGAAACTATTCTTGAAACCCTTTACAGAGAATCGGTTGAAAGGATGGAAGAGGGTGGATTCTATTTACGTTCCTGGAATACGAATCATAAAAGGCTCAAAGACCTCATGATAGAAGACGACCGTGCTGAGATGCATGGTTGTGAAAACGAAAGAATTTTGGGATATCTATATAATATGGAAGCGGATACAATGGCTCTTGATGATTTCAACATAGCAGGTAGTATCGAAACTAAACGTGAGTTATTGTCCCAAATATCCAAGGTTTTTGATCCCCTGTCATTATTTTTGCCTGTAACTATAAAGGGTAGGCTTCTGATGAGACAAACTTGGCAGGTTCAGACTCAATGGGATGAAAGGGTAAGTTCCGATATTTCTGCACAATATCGAAAATTGAGTAACGATTTGATCTTGCTTAAAAATCTTTCATTTAATCGATTTGTTTTCGATTATGATAACAATGCTACTTTAAATATATTTTGTGATGCTTCAGCATCAGCTTATGGCTTTGTAATGTATATTGCCTCTGAATGTAAATCATATATATTATTATCGAAAGCAAAAGTTGCTCCTTTAAAAAATAGAACTTTGCCTACTCTTGAGCTATTGGCAGTATATTTGGCATTTAAATGTCTTCCTCAAATACTTTCTGCTTTCAATTATAACTTTAAAGAAATAAACATATTTGTCGATGCTCAAATAATATTAGCTTGGCTTCTATCTCCTAAAATTAAAACTAAACAAATTTTTATAAGGAATAGGTTGAGCGATATTAAAAATAAAAAATCGGAAATATTAAAGGAATTTAGTTCAACGATTAATTTCCTCTATGTAGAGACCTCACAAAATCCGGCAGATTTAGTAACTAGGGGAATTTCCTTTAGGGAATTTTCCAATAAATTTCAAATATGGGAAAAGGGACCATCTTGGCTTTCATTAGATAAAAACCAATGGCCCAAGCATGAATTAAAATGTTTATCAGAAGAAAGTAAAATGCTAATCGATATACATATCGTAACCAATATCGTATTAAAAAATGATTCTGTAGAATCTATTTTGGATATTAATAAATTTTCAAGTTTGCATAGGTTACATAGAGTAACAGCATACGTGTTCCAATTCATTTTCAAAACTAAAAAGCAAAATAAAGATTTCCATCTTAGAAGTAAAGAATATTGGTTAAAAATAATGCAAAATATCGATTTTCAAAAAGAAATAGCATTCTTAAAATCACCTTCTGACAAAGTCCCAGAATTGGTTAAAAGATTAAATTTATTTTTGGATGACAATGGTTTTTTAAGAACCAGAGGTAGAATAGCTAAAACTAATTACTACGATTATAATATTATTAATCCTATTTTGCTTAGTAAAAAACACCATCTCACAAAGCTCATTGTTTCTGATTGTCATCTTGCATGCAAACATTTGGGACTTCAAACTACATTAAATATGGTACGTTTGAAAGGGTTTTGGATCACTAAAGCACGTCAAACAGTCAAAAACATCATTGAGTCTTGTCTTATTTGCAAAAAATATAATTCTTTCACTTTCAATTATCCTAAATTTACAAATTACACACAAGCTCAAATGGACTTTTTCAGACCATTTAAGCATACTGGAGTTGATTTCACCTCTCATTTTTGGATAAAAGATGGCTCTGTAGAAAAGAAAATGTATATATTAATTTATACTTGTTTGAATATACGTGCAGTTCATTTAGACCTATTACCTGATATGTCCACTCAATCATTTTTATCATCTTTCATGCGTTTCACAAACATTTATGGAATTGTAGATTTTCTGTATTCTGACAATGCCAGAACTTTTGCTCTCGGTGGTAATGCTATAGAAAATTCTTTAATTTCAGATGAATTTCAGGAGCATATGAGAATCAACAACATTAAACATGTAAGACTGCCTCTGTACGCACCGTGGATGGGTTCTGCATGGGAGAGAATGCTTCGTATCCTGAAGAATTGCATCTACAAAACAGTAGGTCGTTCTAAATTAAAATATTTTGATATGATTTCTTTACTTTCCAGCATTCAAAATTCAATAAACAACAGGCCTCTGACCTATGTGGAGTCCTCTCTGGATCTAGTACCTCTGACTCCAAACTCATTTTTGAAACTACATGGAAGTGCTTCACTAACAGTGAAAACAGATGAGGATCCGGATGACCCTTTGTGGGAAGGAGAACCTGCTTCACATAAACAGCTAAATGATCATTTGCTATTTCTGCAGCAAAAATTTGAACACTTTCGCACCATTTGGTATGAAACATATCTTTTAAGTTTACGTGAGTATAGTTATGATTTATATCAAAACGATTGGGTTAACCGCATTAAGGTGGGTGATGTGGTATTAATAAAAAGCGCCACCAAAACTCGCCCATATTGGCAGTTGGGTAGAGTTATAAAGCTAATACATGGTGCTGACAACTGTGTACGCACTGTGATGCTAAAAAAGGGTGATGGCAATATAGCTCATTACCCAATCAATATATTGTATCCAACAGAAGTGTCTGTAACACATAATGGTGACAAAACTAATAAACCCATAGAATTAAATAATACATCTGATAAAGATGAGGGTGTGAGGAAAGTTCCTCAAAGACAAGCGGCTATTACCGCTCGTAAGAAAACCAAAGATATTTTTAGTTTGTTTGATTAATTTATTTAGTTTATTGACAATCTCTTGGGTGTTTTGGCGGCTGCGACCTTCCTTTTTCATAAAGCAATGTCGCAGCCCCGCGCCCGGAATGTGTAAAAATTAGAATTTAAGATACACTTATCATCATTATCATCTAAATAATATAAATATTTCATTCTCTTCATTCATTCATTAATTCATTCATTTATTAATATAAGAGACGACAATATCAGCCCTAAAAAAGTCAACCACCTAAAAAAGGTTTACTTCGAAAGGCGATTATTGTCAGAAAAAGGTTCTTTCTATTTACTACTGTTGTTGTTGTTGAAGACTTGTTGCTATTATTGTTGTGCACAACAGAACAATTGTTCGGAAAAGGATTGTTCCATTTTTTAATAATATTTATATCCTTATTACATGTGAGTTTGGGCCGCTTTCAAGAAGAAACCGAAGAAAAGCGGATTTAAAAGAAGTGAGAACCAAAGACAAACGGTTAAGAAAATATCCCGGTCTTTTATGCAACCTCGTTTTCTTCAAACACTTCAAACTACGGCATGTGATTAAGGAAGTCTTTACTTACAAAACTAACTAGAAGGAAGGAGATGCAACTACGACTTTCCCCCATAGAAAAGCAACAACTTTTCTAAATTTGATCAATACAGATTGTACAGGGTAAGATATTGTTCGTCTCAACATTCTTTCATTATAATTTATCATTATTTATTCATTGCTCATTCATAATCATTAAATACATTAATTAACAATATTCCTGTATTTGTTGCAGGCGTTGTATCCTGGGCAATGGATTAATCATGGCAACAAACACTATCTATTACGACAACGTTAGCCGCCTCATGATTTAAAACTATAACTATTTATTTGTATATATATGTTATAAAATTTCTTCTCTTTTCCTCTCCTCTTCTACTGTACTTCGCCCTTCAATAAACTTAAACTGGGATCGGGCTTTTAATCGAGAGACCTTAGATGAAATTCATTATTCAAATATCAAAATAGTTTTTACATAAATTAATTAGAAAAGTTGTACTTATTTCATCTTTATTTTTTCTCTCGATTGAGTGGAAGTGATAGCATATTATGGTTGTTGCATATATATATAGTTATATACATATATATAATATATTTTATATATATATATATATATATATATATATATATATATATATATATATATATATATATATATATATATATATATATATATATATATATATAAGTAGTAGAGCTTATATTGACGTAAAATAACGCTAGACCTTTGACCTTTTCTGACCTAACTTTTTGGTTCCAATTTTTACCACCTTGACATTTTTGACCTTTACCTTTTTAAGGACCTTTTTTTGAGCCCAAATTTTACCTGACTCTAATCTTTGGGCCTTTACCTTTGGGACTTTACCTTTTTCACCAACCCTTCCGTCTTCCAGGTCAATTTCAGCCTCACGGTATTTTCGGCAGCCCTAATTTTTTTTGCAACCCTAATTTTTCGGGCAACCCTAATTTTTCGGCAACCCTAATTTTTGGCAACCCTATTTTTTGGCAACCCTAATTTTTCGGCAACCTTAATTTTTGCAATCTCTTCAAAGAAGTTGTTGCGCCAAACGGTTGCGTCAGCAAACCGTTGTACGTGTCCCACCCTAATTTTTTCGACCAAACCTTTTGGCCTCTCCGCGGTCAATTCTGGCCCACGGTACTTTCGTTACCTTAGGGGCTTAGCCCGCTTTTGATATTTCTCTGGTCAACATCTACACACGCGCACGCGCACACCCACACACACACACACACACACACACACACACACACACACACAGATTTACTTACACTCACACAGATTTGCTTACTTACACTCACACAGATTTATTTCTACACTCACACACAGATTTACTTAATCCGCCACAGATTTACTTACACCTCACACACAGATTAAGATCTGGCCACACACGCGCACGCGCACACCCACACACACACACACACACACACACACACACACACACACACACACACACAGATTTACTTACACTCACACAGATTTACTTACACTCACACAGATTTACTCTACACTCACACAGATTTACTCTGCACACACACACACACACACACACAGATTTACTTCCACTCACACAGATTTACTTTACACTCTCACACACAGATTTCCACTTTACACTCACACACAGATTTATTTTTACACTCACACACAGATTTACTTACACTACCACACACACACACACACACACACACACACAGATTTACTTACACACATACAGATTTACTTACACTCACAGATTTACTTACACTCTCACACAGATTTAATTTCTACACACACACACACACACACAGATTTACTTACAGTCACATACAGATTTCATTTCTATTAATTCCTCTCACACACAGATTTACTTACACTCACACACAGATTTACTTACACTCACACACAGATTTACTTACACTCACACACACACACACACACACACACACAGATTTACTTATACACGCAGATTTACTTACACTCACACAGAATTACTTACACACACACAGATTTACTTACACTCACACACACACATGATTTACTTACTCACACACACAGATTTACTTATACACGCAGATTTACTTACTTACACTCTCACACAGATTTACTACTATTACACTTATACACACATTCACTATGGCACTTATACACCCAACCACCATGACACTTACATTTACCCATAGGCACTTACACTTATACACAACGTACAAACACACTACCAACCTTTTGTATTCTACGGTACAATTTTGATGCCTCAGCATTATTGATGCCCCAACTTTGATGCCTCAACTTTAATGCCCCAGCTTTGATGTCTCACCTTTGTTGATCTTTGATGACGTCATCTTTGTTTGCATCTTTGATGACCCAGATTTATTGATGTGGTTACATTTTGATGGTTCCCAATCAACGTAATAAGAAGTATCTATTAGTGTTCTATGATTATTCATGAGTATTAGGATGAGTGCCAGAGTGCCAAGTGGAGTGCCAATGAGTGCCAATGAGTGCCAAGAGTGCCAATGAGTGCCAAGTGAGTGCCACATAGTGCCAAGTGAGTGCCACATAGTGCCAACTGAGTGCCACTTTTTTCAAGCCTTTTCTAGCCTCCCCTGATCTCCGAATAGCCCTAATATGGGGGTCTACCCCCATGTTATAAGGTATGAGGAATCGAATGGTGTATATTACAAGTTGCTAGGATGCTTCCTACTATGAGTTAGTATTTTTCTACCACTTATAGCCTATATATATATGGTTATATATAGCAGTATAGCAGTTATTGTTATATATATATATATATATATATATATATATATATATATATATATATATATATATATATATATATATATATATATATATATATATATATCACTAAACACATTTATACACACATTCACTATGACACTTATGCCCGACTAGACACTTATAAGTACCCTACACTTGCCATAGGCATTACATTAAACCATAGACACTTACATTAAACCATATACACTTACATTCACACCATCACACAGATACACTTACACTTACACTCACACACTCGATATTTTGATGCCTCAACTTTGATGCCTCAACTTTGATGCCTCAACTTTGATGCCTCAACTTTGATGCCTCAGCATTAATGCCTCAACTTTGATGCCTCAACTTTGAAGGTTCATCTTTGATGACTCATCTTTGATGAAGTCATCTTTGATACCATCTATATTGATGATTCATCTTTGATGAAATCATCTTTGATGGCTCATCTCTACCCTACATTAAAGAACAGAGTTAATATTAATGCCTTCCCTAGTTCATAAGCTATCCACCAGGGCTCAGCGTGAGCCCTTCGCGCAAAGACAGCCAATCCCGCACCCGCAGGTGCGACCCGCCGCGTCCCCGCCCGCCGCGTGCGCCCGCAGGCGCAATATTTCCGCGTAACCGCCGCCGCGTGCGCCCGCAGGCGCAATATTTCCGCGTACCGCCCGCCGCGTGCGCCCGCAGGCGCAATATTTCCGCGTACCCGCCCGCCGCGTGCGCCCGCAGGCGCAATATTCCTGCGGGAATGAAAAATATATATAACTATAAGTCATTCATTTTTATTTCATACTTAAACATTTCAAAGAATTTCTTTTCAAATATACTATGAGTCATTCATTTTTATTTCATACTTAAACATTTTTATTAAAAACATTTTCGTGAACATAAAACTGTAACTCGTTACAGACCTATTATTTAACACATATATTTATTAACATTATTTTTACTTAATACTTTTTACTTAATACTTTTTAATTTATAAATTTTTAAAAATTGTATGTAAGAAGAAAAAGCCAAAGTGTCTTGATATAAAATCATTTTATTTACTACAATTGTACGAAATTTAGCCAAAAACATTAACATTACATTACCTAGTGCTAGTAAACGCAACACAGGTTACCTGACCAGGGGGATAGTGCGCTTTTTGCCTTTACTGCCTTTACTGTTTTTAACCTGTTTGGCCGTTTAACTTCGCTTACTGCTTTACAAAGCTGTCTTTCTGTGCTTATCGCGCCAATTTCTGCTTTACTGTTTTGTCCTCTTTGCCACGCAACTCTTACCACGACCTGCTGCTACTCGTCCCCACAGCACATCACAGATACCCAGCAGTAAACAGTAAACACAGAGGCACACTCCAACACCTAGGATTAGCATGCTTTTGCTCACTGCTTCCACTGCTTTAACTATCTAAAGCATTGTGTTTTTAATCTCCTCAGCCGTTTTAACCATTCAGCTTATTGCTTTTTAACTTTCTAGCACACCATGAGATTATTAACATATTTTGTTTTTTAATATTTTTTATTTTTTATTTTTTGTTCTTTTATTTTTTTTTTGTGTATTTTCTCACTTTATTTTTCTTTTATTTTTGTTTTTATATTTTTTATTATCTTTTTTATCTTTTTATTTTTATTTTTATTATTCTTTATTTTTATTATTGTTTTATTTTTATTTTATATTTTTTATTCTTTTATTCTTCTATTTTATTTTAGTTTATTTTTACTTTTATTATTATCTTTATTTTTGTTTTAATACTTTTTATTTTTTGTTCTTTTATTCTTTTTGCCTATTTTTACTTTGCTTTTTTATTATTATTTTATTTTTGTTATTTTATTATTAGTATAGTATTTACTTCTTGCCTATTGTTACTATTATTCAGAACAATACCACACACACATTACATTGAATATTATACACATATTACATTATTATTTCACTAAGCCTTTTCTTCTGAATACAATATACATTTATGAAGTATAAAATATTTCGCATTCATTTTGGCATTTGCCATATATATACACATCAGTATTTATATTACGCATGCATTTCATGTCGATTTATTTAGCATTTTCACAATAATAAGATTACAGCGACACAGCTAAGATTTAGCAGCACACGCGCCAGACGCAGCTAGAGCACACATATTTGCAGCTTACACATGACACACACATTACACACAGCATTTAGCTTTATATTGCACATTACAGAGTTTAGCTGACACACAAGATTACACACACAGCAGCTATAAAGTCACAATAAAATAATAGCATTGTTTTCACCACAAATATATATTAATTACTAGCATTACTTCATTATACGCACATATGTTGTTATTATAACGGCAAGCGGGCTCTATTAAAAACATTTTTACAAACATCGTGCCATTTATATTACTATTCAAGAGACCAAATTACTAAAGTTTTCTTAAACTTAATAAATCAATATTATCTTTTGAACAAAGAATATTAACTGTTAATACTTTTGTTTATAAATTTTACTAACAAGTTTTAAAATAACTTTTAGTAAAATTTTATGAAATTTTACTAAAAGTTATTTTAAAACTTGTTAGTTATAAAATTTATAAACAAAAGTATTAATAGTTAATAATAAATTTTTTGTTCAAAGATAATGATTGATTTATTATAGAAGTTTTTAAGAAACTTTGAAATAATTTTAGTTATATTTGAATGAGTAATATAATTGTACGTGTGTTTAATTAAAACATAAAAATGTTTTAATAAATTATACGTTATATGCGTAAGTGAGGTGTGTGTGGGTGTGTAAGTGAGTGTGTGTGTGGGGTGTGTGTGTGTAGGTGCGTGTGTGTGTGTGTGTAAGTAAATCTGTGTGTGTGTGTGTGTGTGTGTGTAAGTAAATCTGTGTGTAAGTAAATCTGTATGTGTGTATAAGTAAATCTGTGTGTGTAAGTAAACTGTGTGTGTGGGTGTGTGTGTAAGTAAATCTGTGTGAGGTAAATCTGTGTGTGTAGGTAAATCTGTGTGTGTGTGTGTGTGTGTGTAAGTAAATCTGTGTGTGAGGGTAAGTGTAAATGTGGTAAATCTGTGTGTAATCTGTGTGTGTGTATAAGTGTAAATGTGTGTCTATGGGTAAAATGTAAGTGGCATAGTGAATGTGTGTATAAGTGTCATAGTGAATGTGTATATGCGTAAGTGTGTGTGTGTGTGTGTGTGTGTGTGTGTGTTTAAATAATAATATAACAATAGTTATGCAGTAAATAACACGAAGTATGATAATAAAATAATAAAAATAAATAATAATAAAAGTAAAATAATAAAATAAAATAAAAAAGAATAAAAAGAATAAAATAAAAAGTATTAAACAAAATAAAATAAAAAAAAGTAAAATAAAATAAATAAAAGAATAAAAAGAATAAAATAAAAAGTATTAAAACAAAATAAAATACACAAAATAAATAATAAAAATAAAATAAAAAGAATAAAAAGAATAAAAATAAAAGTATTAAAACAAAATAAAATAATAATAAAAGTAAAATAATAAAAATAAAATAAAAAGAATAAAAAGAATAAAAATAAAAAGTATTAAAACAAAATAAAAGAAAACATAATGTTAATAAATATATGAGTTAAAGCAGTAAAGCAGAAAGTTAAAGCAGTAAAGCAGATAGTTAAAGCAGTAAAGCAGAGTTAAAGTAGTAAAGCAGATAGTTAAAGCAGTAAAACAGTAAAACAAAGCATAAATCCCCTAGGTGTTAGGTAACACTTATTGATTTACTGATTTACTGCTTAAAGGTACGTAATGTTAATAAATATATGAGTTAAAGCAGTAAAGCAGAAAGTTAAAACAGTAAAACAGAAAGTTAAAGCAGTAAAGCAGAAAGTTAAAACAGTAAAGCAGAAAGTTAAAGCAGTAAAGCAGAAAGTTAAAGCAGTAAAGCAGAAAGTTAAAGCAGTAAAGCAGAAAGTTAAAGCAGTAAAGCAGAAAGTTAAAGCAGTAAAACATGAGTTAAAGCAGTAAAGCAGTAAAGCAAAAGCATACTAATCCCTTAGGTGTTAGGTAACACCTCTATTGATTTACTGATTTACTGCTTTTTAACCCTTTGCTATCGAGTATTTTTCATTTATTTTATAGTTTTTTCTATTGTATTATATTTATTTTGAGTGTAGAAGATGGTTTATTATCTTTTTTCTCCGAATTTTTTTTTATTATGTTAATTTAGAAAACGGTACATGAGAGTACCGTCAGACTTTTAAGGTAACCTTTAAAACTAATTTCTTTGATAATTTACTTGTAAAATAACTTAAAAAAATCATTTTCACATCAATTTTAATAAAGAAAAATATAATTAACTTGTAAAATACTAAAATTATTACTGATATATATATATATATATATATATATATTGGTTATATATATATATATATATATATAGCATATATCATAGTGATATATATATATATATAAGTTATAAAATGGAGCAAAGTATATATATATATATATATATATATATATATAGTATATTATATTATATATATATGTATATATATTATTATATATATATATATATATATATATAAAATAAATATGAATATATATATAATATATATATATATATATATATATATATATATATATATATATATATATATATATATATATATATATATATATATATATATATATATATATATATATATATTTTCTCACCAAGCGCGTAGATTAGGGCTGTGCCCTGTCACTTACGAAGCCCCTCCATGCCGTCCTGTCTCGGTACATCTCCTCTTCCTCCACCTGTTCGAGGTTTCGTCCTCTCTTCATTGCAGCTGCCACAACTCCATCTACCCATCTCTTCCTTGGTCTTCTTCCCGCCGGACGTATAGCGTAACATTTTGCCGAGTATCTCTCATCTTTCATTCTTCTCACATGTTCGTACCATCTCAACTGTTGTTTTCCCACCAGATCCAGAACAGGCTCCACCTCTAGCTCGCGCATAATCTCCACATTTCTCCTCCTCTCCCATCTACTCGCTCCGACTATCAGTCTTAACACCTTCATCTCCGCCGCCTCCACCCTACTTCTGGTTTTGGTGGTCAGAGTCCACTCCTTCGCTCCGTACGTCAGCGTCGCTCTCAGCATCGTGGTATAAATTAGCACCTTCACCTTTCTTGGCACATGCCTTTTCTTCAATATCGGGTACAGTTGCCTCAGTCTTCTTGAAAATTTCTCGATCTTTCCCTCGATCTCCTGTGTCATCTTCCCCTCCGAATTCACCGTCACTCCCAGGTAACTGAAGCTTCCGTGTCTCGAAACATGATCCCGTCCACCTGGATCTCACATCTATCCCTCTCCCTCGAAATCTTCATCACCTCTGTCTTCTCTTTGTTCATCCTCATCCACTCATCCCGTAACACTTCCGACCATATTGTCATCACCCTTTGTAATGTCTCCTTATCTCTCGTCACCATCGCTATATCATCAGCATATACCGTAGCCATCTCCTCTTCCTCCTCCAGCGCCATTCTTATACATTTATCCATATACATGACAAAAAGTAACGGTGAGATCATACCGCCTTGTCTAACTCCCTTCTCCACCTCAAACCATTCACCAACCCCATTTGACGTTCTAACAGCACTTTCATTCCCTATGTGCATTCCTTCTATTACCCTAATTAACATTCGGTCTATTCCGTAGTATGGGTCACATATCATTTTCCATAGCTTTTCCCTAGGCATCGTGTCAAAAGCTTTCTCTAAATCGATAAAAGATACATAAATGTCTCTTCCCCTCTCCCAGTTTTTCTCAACTATCATCTTCAAGCAGAAAATCAGATCAGTTGTTCCTCTTCCTGGTCTAAATCCATGTTGTGCTTCATTTAGTTTATTCTCCATCTCTCTCAGTTGTTTTCCCAATCTTCTCATATACCTTACTTGCATGTGTAAGCAAGGATATTCCTCTATAGTTGTTGCAATCACTTCTATCCTCCTTCGTTATAAAGGTGTGTAGCGTACATAGAGGTTTATTTGATAGATTTAGTAAATTAACTATACTAGAACTTATATATATATATATTAATTAAATAAATATATATAACGGGGGGGCTCGTGGTTCCTTGTACAAGGGTGGTGCTTTTATATATATATATATATATATATATATATACATATATATATATATATATATATATATATATATATATATATATATATATATATAGTTATATATATATATATATATATATATATATATATATATATATATATATATATATACCATATTTATATATATATATATATATATATATATTATATATATATATATATATATATATATATATATATATATATATATATATATATTGAATATATTATATATATATATATATATGTAGCGTAATATCTATGTATTTTTATATATATATATATATATATATTATAGCATATATATATATATATATATATATATATATATATATATATATATATATATATATATAATATATATATATATATATATATATTATATATATTAATAATATTAATATGTATATATATATATATATATATATATATATATATATATATATATATATATATATATATATATATATATATATATATATATATATATATATATAACTTAATGAAGTTCGAACCAGACAGAAATGAGATTATGTATAAAGGATTATATTAACAATCCTTTCAAAGTAAAATCCATTCTTCTGTGTTTGATTTTAACGAACATATCACCATTTTTTCATTCAGATTTTTGTGCCTTACTAATAAAATGTTTCAATGGAAATCATTGCTTGAAGCATTTAGACGGTCTTGATTCTATGTTGTTTTTAAAAATGTTCCTTTAATTCTTTTGAGAGTTGAGAAGCAAATGTTCAGGCTCCGAAGTAGTCATAGGGATGGTTAGAATAATATTAATCAGTTTTTGTGTTCTCGAAAGTTTCTTGAAGGTTATTTCTTAAAATGAAAAAAGTAATAGATCAGTTAATTTGTTATAGTTGTGTAGATCTGACCTACTATAAAACACTCTAGAACCTCCCTGACTAGATTTTCCTTTTTGAATCACTGGATATGCACTAATAGCTGCAAATATCTTGTAGAGGTGTTGTTTTAGCGTAGCTATCAAAATTTCTGCTTTGTTGAGCAGTTTTGGCAGCTAACAAATTGCCTTAGAAAGAATAACGCTCAACAATATCAACGCACATATAATCACACACTTCCTTTGCCTCCCTCGAAAGTGTTTCAGAGGAATTTTCACAATACTTTGATTCTCTGATTTTTGAAATCATATCTCCGGGAATTTTCCAATATTTTAACATTTTAACTGCGTTAACTTCTCGAGACTTGCATCTGATTGTAAAGTATTTCTACATGCGGCATCAGCTGTTGAAAGAATTCTAGCCAGAATATAAATTTTTTGCTGTTCAATATATGCAAAAATTCTGACGCTTGATATTGTTACATGAGAATTTACTGCAGACTGAATTCTTCCATACATTTCTTAAGAGGTTCGATATTACTATAAACAGTATTTACAGTTCGCATGTTGAAGTTCCATCTGTTTCAGAGTGGGCGAGGCATATGTCGTGTGCTTATTTAGAAATGAGAGACGCTGAGGGGGATCTCGAGAAAAAAGTTGGTATTGTAGAAAGGTTAGAGAAAAATTCTTGAAGATCGAGTGGTGCTTGCTGCATTTCCCATTATCAAATTTAGCTGGTGGCGTAGCAATGAATAAAATGTGCGTGCGGGTAACATTTGTATTTTAGCCTGGAACTCCTCCTTTTTGCCTTTCATCACATTTGCACCATCAAACGTTTGAGCGATAAGCTTTTGAGTATTTCCTTCAAGTATTATTTCTAACTGATCTAAATGCATTTTTGATATTCCATTTGCCGTCTGGTCATCCGGAGTAAAAATCCTAAAAACGTTTCCAAAATTTCTTCATTTAACACATACCTAAGAACAATGACCATCTGTGTATGTTTTGAAACGTCACAGTTGTATCATCTGCCATAACTGCAATAAACGAAGATTTTCTTATTTCTTTTATTTCCTTATCACGATATATCTGCAGCAGACAGCGTCAAGAATCTCGTTTGAATAGTTTTTGAAACTCCCTTAAAGTTTTATTAGTTTTTAAATGATTTTCCAAATCTGATCCAAATTTGAAGCAAATTAATTAACCCTCGGAATATGCCTGGATTTTCCGATTCATCCCTCCTTTCTACCATGACCACGTAAAAAGAAACTCTCAAAACTGTCCAATAAAATTTAATGCAATCTATTATTTTTGATGTAAATTTCTATTTTTGCAACCTCTATTGGTGCTCTCCTAATATTGGAAAGCCTATAAGCCTCACTTAGCTGTTCTTTAATATTAACCTTTCCAATAACGACAAAGAAACCACATTATTCTTATGGTTTTTACAACTCCATGTTTTTCAATTTTTCTTTTAATTTTATTAATATTTTTAAACTATTGTTTTGGTCCTATGTAATATCACCTCCAAAGAGTAAACACGGGAAACAAAATAATGCATTTTTATCTTCACAACCACATAGCCAATTTACTTTGTTGTACCAATCTGAATTAAAACTACGAAAATATTTTTTTGTTACTTACTGCAGGCTGAGAGATGTGAATTTCTGAGTTAAGGTCCTATTTTTTTATTTTACATTTCTCTCTTCAAGAGTAAGTAAAGAAAATTTTCTTTTTTGCAACTCTGTTATTAGTGAAGGCCTACCACCATGTTACGACGGGATCCAGTAACCTCGGATCCATTTCAAAACTAATTACTAATTATAATAACTAAGTAATAAAACCGAAACGTAATATTTAATTTTATAAGACGACAATAGATTTCTACTATAATAATAATAAATCACTATTCACTAAAAAAAACAACACTTGAGAAAAAATGAAGAACAGAGAAACGTCACCATTCACCACTCGGTAATAAAGATATTAAAAAACTGACAACTGATAAATAATTTAATTTCCTTATGTGATAGTTATCGTACGCCTGGCATCTGGCAAGTCCTTGTATTAAACAATACGCAATATAGAGCAGTATATATATATATATATATATATATATATATATATATATATATATATATATATATATATATATATATATATATGTGTGGCTTCAGTAAATTTACAAATAAACTTTTATTTTATCATTTTATATATATATATATATATATATATATATATATATATATATATATATATAAAGTATATATATATATATATATATATATATATATATATATATATATATATATATATATATATATATATATAATTTACATTAATGCGAATGAAATGTTTTGAAAAACGATCAGTTAAAATTGCAAAAATGATCGACTTAAAGAGGATAAATGTGAAGTTCAAAAAAGAAAAAAATATCAGGCAAGAACAAATTCACTTTTTGTTCCAGCTTACCTTTATTAAGCTACGATCACGGTGACACATCTCGCTCGGATTACATAAGTAAAAATATACGGTATAGAGCTATTTTGGGAACAAAGAATTTTTGAAGTTCCCATTA
>JABUQX010061397.1:0-5000 GCA_015478945.1 Trachelipus rathkii
TACTACTACTACTACTACTACTACTAATAATAATAGTAATAATAATAATAATAATAATAATAATAATAATAATAATAATAATAATAATAATAATAATAATAATAATAATAATAATAATAATAATAATAATAATAATAATGACATTGAAAATAAAATTATTATTACAAAACAATATGAACAATATTGATCCAGAAATTGATCAAAATATAGATACAACTACCAGCACTATCCAAACTGAAAATATAAATTCCATTAAAATTGACAATAAAAAGGAAAACGATAAACAAAAAAAAACCCTATCATTGAACCCTCATTCAATTCACACAAATGTACAAGGAATGCATGCTCCTTTTAATATAAAGAACTCTAAAAATTTAAATATGAAAAGTAGTAGTAGTCCACAAAACAAAAATATATCAACAAATAATGATATTATATTAAATAATACTGACCTCAACACAGGTCTCAAAACAAATGTCTCAAGCAATGTTGGTAATGTACAAAATAACCCTTTTATTACTACTGTTAGTCCCTTGCATGTGGGATACGTTCTTTTTAATTCAAATTTATTAAATGGGGGGGTGTCAGATAATACAAGTGAAGATGGAAGCAATGTAGCAAATATCCTGTCAGACCCAACTGATGTGAATGCTGATGACGAGCGCTGCTTAAGCAGTAAGATAATTACAGCCGCTGTTGAGGAAGACAAGAGGGTTTGCAAGATTGACAATTTGACCTTGTATATAGTCTATGACACATTAAATAAGATCGATTATTTGGTAGATTGTGGATCTGTCTTCAGCCTCTTACAATGCGCTGCTAATGACCATCAAAAAGCGCCGGTAGGCTATATGCTTGCTGCTAACAATACAAAAATTGCAATCTATGGTATTAAAGATATTGAAATCGATCTGGGATTGGGGCGTAGCTATATTGTTACTTTTTATATCGCTAATGTAAGCACCAATATTTTAGGATTAGACTTTTTAAAAAGTTTTGAGATGGGCATTAATTTTAAAGAAGATTTATTATTAGATCAAATTACAAATAAGACCATAAAATTGAGTAGAAATGTGAATTTTAATATTAATGTTGCTCCTCTTTCTTCTTCTTCAAATCTCTCTCTCTCTCCTCCTCCTGAGCATGTGCCTTCTAGTTCTTTAAATTTTAATGAATTATTATCTGAAATATGCTGAGGTATTTGTAAACCCTTATCTCCCTGAAAACCACCACATAAAATTAAAACAAGAAAAAAGGTGGAACGAAATTTTTGATAAGTATAAAAATAAAAATAAAAGAATGAGCACAGCATCAATAGCTGAGGACGGTCAAATAACTACGGACGCAGAAGCCGCCTATATTCCAGAGAGAGTATTAATAGAATTAGCCAACAATTTTCCTTATAAAATAGAGATAAAGGGGCCGCCCATCTCCCTTAAGCCAAGGAGGGTCCCTCACAAACTTTATGCTCAAACAAAAGCAGAACTTGACAACCTCGTAGCTACAGGAGTCCTCCGCCGCAGCCATTCTCCTTGGTCTTTCCCCATGAGTGTCCTTCAGAAAAGCGAAAATCGAGTCAGAATAATCTCCGATTTTAGAGAATTGAACAAAAGAGCCGAGATAGGAGTCTATGGACTTCCGCACCTGCAAGATGCAATATCAAACCTGCAGGGGAGCCGTCTTTTCACCAAACTTGACGTGACGCAGGCATTTTACGCGGTGCCATTATCGCCAGACTCACAAAAGTACTTTACCATCACTTCAAATATCGGATCATTTACCTACCGAAATCTTCCTATGGGTTATGTGTCGTCTCCCTTTATCTTTCAATCTTACATTGATACAGTCCTGCAAGGCCTACCAAATACTCAGGCCTATATGGATGACGTTTTGATTCATACCAAAACCGAAGAAGAGCACAAAATCCTCCTGGAGAAGGTGTTGAAGAGGTTCAGTTATCTGCACATAAGTTTAAATCCCACAAAATGCCAAGTAGCCCAGAGCGAGATTAATTATTTGGGTTATACTGTAAGTGAAAGCGGCATCAGACCTAATCATGATAAAATTGGGGATATTTTGAGCACCTCAAAGCCTCGAACCATCAAAGAATTAAGATCTTTCCTCGGGCGAGTGAGTTTCTATCGAAGCAGCGTTCCATTATATTCTGAAATAACTGCGCCCCTAAATCTATTCTTGAAAGGAAAACCATACTCAAATCGCCGCATCTGCTGGGATTCAACTGCAGATAAAGCTTTCAAAAATATTAAAAATGCTGTTGAAAATGCCTCTGTACTCACTTATCCCGGTACCTCTTCAAATTACAAAATTATCATACATACCACAAATGTATCCACAGCTGCTGTTATTTTATCCGCTGATGGCACAGACCACCTTCCGATTGCCTTTTATAGTTCACTCTTATCACCTACCGAAAGAAATTATGATGAGTCCAATCGCCTGTTAGTCTGCTTAACAAAAGTTTTCAAGAAGTACGGCTATCTCCTCACAAATAAAAATATTAATATAGAAACCAACTGCCGCGAGCTCATCAATAAATATAAAAGAACAAATGATGATAAAAACTTCAATATTCGGGAAATTAGGAGTCTAAACTTATTAACTAGTTACAAAGTCTCTTTCAAATTGATAACAAAAAAGAAAAACCCCTTAGAGGAATACTTAGTAATAAATGATATCAGTAATGATGATCCAAATAACGAAGAAAGTACGACTACTGACGCGGAAGAACTATCCGACGTCACTTCTTCCCATACGAATGCTGTGATTGGTTCTCCTTTCAGCACATTAGCCAATCAGAGCGAAGTTCCCACAGTCCACGTGGAGTCGTGTTCAAATTTTACAACCTCGTACAAATATGAAGAACTTCCAAAACTTAAATCTCATTATCAGAGGGTACTAAAACAAAACCACACTCGTGCTGCGGTTAGCATTCCAATGAAGGGTAAAAAGGTAGACCTTTTAAATACTCAGATTGTAAACAAAAGAAATTCCTTAAATAGTTCCCATGAGAAAGAAGGAACTTTAAAACCCAAAGGGTTGAGAATGAAAGAGAGAGTAGAAATGGAAGAAGAAGAATTGCTAAAAATGAGTGAAAAATCACCAACTAAAAAGTTAGATGAAATAAATGATATACTTACTGAAAATACACGAATAAATTTAATTCAGCGATGTAATGAAGCTCATATTGACTTAATAAAACGCTTCAGAAAAGAAGTTGACTACGCTGCAATTAGTAAAGATCAGTTAGAAGATGAATACATTAATTCATTACTCGAAAATAAAGAAAAAAGTTCCTTAATCATAAAGAAACAGCCCTTTTGGTTCAAGAAGAATGAAGTCTCTCTCTTTGTTGATACCTCATTGAATTATGCCAGAGTCATTCTCCCTGAACAACATATAGACGATATTATACGAATGACTCACTTTCAAGGACACCTCGGGATATCGCGCTGTCTGACCGCGATAAAAACTGAGTTCGTGTTCCGCAACATGCATAAGAGAGTGAAAGCACTTGTAATAAGCTGTCCTCAATGTCAAATAAACAAGACCGGACGGAGCATAAACCCTATTTACGGAAAATATAAAGAAGTTTCCTACAAATTTCAAGATTTAAACTGTGATATACTGAAATTACCAGTGTGTAGAGGATACAAGTACTTATTAACCCTCATTGATAGGTACTCCCATTATGTGTGGGCCTTTCCTCAAGGATATCACTAAAGAAACCATCGTTAAAACATTAATAAATCAGCTAATTCCGATGTGTGGAGTTCCCAGCCATCTGATCACAGATAAAGGTGGAAATTTTACATCACATTTATTTGAAAGTGTCTGTAAACTGTTAGGAATAACGCATATAACCACCGCGAGCTACGCTCCATTCTCGAACTCCAAAATAGAGGTAACTCATAAGATGATTCTAACCAGCTTAAGAACCATGCTAGCTGAGCCAGGCATGGAGAGTCAAGGGTGGTTAGACGTATTACCCTTCGTTTTATTCGCAATTCGGCTCGCCCCTATCTCAGAATCCGGCATCTGCCCCAGCAAATTGATGTTCGGGCAAGATATAAACATTCCTGACGGCTTGATAGACCCTTCTCTCCCAGACGGACCAAAAACTTATGATAATTATATTGAAAAACTGGCGGGACTCATGGCAAAACCACTCTCCCAAAGAACTAACTTAAGAAACAGAAATGTGTTCGTCCCTCGTAATTTAAAAGATGCTCAATATCTGCTGGTGAAAAGTCAACAATACAACCGAGGGAAACTCTCGCCCCGCTTCCACGGACCTTACAAAGTCGTGAAGATCACTAATAATAACGCTCATATTGTGAAAGGAGATAAGGTGGTAGTAGAAAATTTAAGAAATGTCAAAATTTTCTATAATCTTGTTCCTGACCCTACAGAACGCAAGAAAAACGCGGAATAACAAAAGTAGAGAAAAGAAATGAGGAACTGAGGTAAATAGCTCTTGAGGAAAATAAGAGTCTAAGACGTTGCTATGGTAATTAATACGAGAACAATAGTGTTTATAAATGGTATTAAATATTCATATTGTAAGTTCTTTCACCTTCCACAAGTAGCATTTCACCTGTTCTTCCACTTTCCTCAACTTTATATTTCCTGTATTCGATCGAAGGAGGGTAAGAAAGTATCTCTGTGAAATCGAAAACAGGGGCCTCACCCCTGTTCTCCGAGGCAGAGATCCTTTGTTGCACTCGAGGGCCACCATGTCTAAGGTGAAATTACGATAGGGAATCCTTGTAAGACAATAGCATGCAGTGTCTTAGAGTGTATGCATCTCTGTAAGAGGCTATTGCAAGCCTCAGGCATATCACTTTGCATAAATGGTGGTCTACTTCATACTTACACTCTGTACATTATTTGAAAGTCAAGTGTTGGTGCCTCTTTTCCTCCGCGGAGGAAAAGAATGCCAACCAGACGAGGGTTATGATTGGTGCTTGGGTCCTGAAGGG
>JABUQX010061397.1:15000-17500 GCA_015478945.1 Trachelipus rathkii
TAACGTTTTACATACCCTAAAGCAGTAAATCACTACTAAATCAAACCAATATCCAACCTCCCCCTGACCATCTTGTGATCTATTGATCTATTGATCTATTGATCTATTGATCTATTGATTCAAGTCACATTTCGAGTATCATTTTGGATAAACATAACATAAAATCAAGTTCTTTATACAAAGATCAAACAATATATTAACGTTAATAAAGTTTTCACATTAATAAAGCTAACATGGCGTAACATGAACTAAGAAAAATAATGTACAAAGACAAACCTATCACACCTTAAACACGAATAAACTGTTAACATTAACAAAGTTCACACTTAACAACCGTAAAGTAACTAAATATAACATCCAAAAACGTAACTTATTCACACTTTGTCAAACATATCTCTAACATAACGATGTTAATTTACACTAACATGGTAATAATTAACTAAAATTTATCACAACAGTGGTTAATTATCATACTGATCAACGAATATACTCTAACATAATAAGGTTTCCACATCAATAAAGCTAACATGGCGTAACATGAACTAAGAAAATAATGTACAAAGACAAACCTTACACAACTAAACATGAATAAACCAATAACATTAACAAAATTCCACAATTTAACACCAGTAGCAACTTAATATGGTATGCAAACGTAACCTAATCTTTTACTTTTTTCACATATCTCTAACATAACGATGTTATCTTGCACCCACACACAACATGTCATCAAAATGCATCATAATTCCATATTCACTCATCATACTGATCAACAAATATATGCGCTAACATAATGTTTTCACATTAATAAAGCTAACATAGCATCATAAGAACTAGGAAAATAATGTACAACGACAAACCTAACACATCTTACGTCCTAATAAACTGTTAACATTAACAAAGTTCCAGACTTAACAGCGGTAAAGTAACTAACTTTACATACAAAACGTAACCTATTTATACCTTTTTCAAACATATCTCTAAGTGCATATCTGTCCTGTGGCTACATTAGATTTTTATCAAAAAATGTTCGCAAAAGTAACAAATCAGCGGTAGGATTAAACCCTCTCAAGTAAATAATGAATAAAGTAAAGTTTTAGGCTTATCTCTTTTAGACTCCGCCTCCTTTCAGAAAATACCAACTCTAAACACAGAAAATGATTTATGTTTTTAACCATCTGCATAAAGATGCAACATTATTGAGTATTTGAATCCTCTGGCAGGATATACTAGCAATGTAGCAGTCGCCATTCATTTACGATTTAATATAAATGACAACTTCGTTGGGAATAACGAAACTCATCGTAAAGATATCAAACAACAAGGGTAGAGATTGCGGGGAGATGTCATCGTATCAATCACTGAGAAAAACTATCCTACGGTCACCAAAACTCGCCTGTGATCAGTTTATCACACACAATGACCATATACCAAGTTTGAAGCAAATATCTCTATTCCTTCATATCGAAAAGGGTGGCCTCGGAAGTGGCATACTTACTACAACGATTAAGAGTGAGAAAGAGTATATATAGATATATGAAAAGAAATATGGTGATATATATATATATATATATATAGTATACATACTTGTTATGTTACATATATATTGTTATTATATTACATATATATATATATTCAAAAACTATCTGCGACATAATATTATTATATAAAACCATGGTAATGGTGGTACCATTGTCTTCTGCATTTGCATTGTCTTATAAAACACTAGTTGCTTATCTTACTTCAGGTTATATATATATATATTATTATATATATATGGTTATATATCAGTAGCAGCATATATATATATATATATGATATTTAAAATTTCTAAATTTAGATTTACATATATATATATATATATATATATATATATATATATATATATATATATATATATAAACTAAAATAAAAAAAAAATTAAATAACAAAAAAAAACATATTTTTTTTTTTTTTTAATATCTGAAAATTCGAAAACAAATAAGGAAATTTTCATTTACAAAAGTAGCTTGTGTACGGCATTCCTTAATTATTATTATAGTATGTTTTGTGATTTTACACCTCTGCTTAAAAAACTGTAAAAATGTTTCCAAATATGCTAGATCTTGCTAATCTGGCAACTTTGACCTGTGGCACTGTATCTAAAAAAAAAAAAAAAATGTAAAAACGCTGACAGAGTCTTTGTATTTATAGTTCTTTGTTTAAAATCTCTTTTATGGCATAATTATTGATGAATCGGCGCATTATTGCTTCAGTTGGCGCCATACATTAACGTAAATTTGTAATATTATAGCGGGGTTGGAAATAATAATAATAATAATAATAAATAATAATAATAATAATAATAATAATAATAATAATAATAATAATAATAACAATAATAATAATAATAAATTATTATAATTATAAAAATTAAATAATAATAATAATAAAATATTACAATAATAATTATATATATATATATATATATATATATATATATATATATATATATATATAT
>JABUQX010061397.1:20000-22500 GCA_015478945.1 Trachelipus rathkii
TGATAGGATTAATAGGAAAGCTCTATGGCAGGTGTTAGTAATATATGGTGTTGGTGGTAGGCTTCTGAATGGAATCAAAAGTATGTATGATGATAGTGAAGTGTGTGTAAGAATAAATGATGTCAAAAGTGATTGATTTAATATTAATAGCGGAGTGAGGCAGGGATGTGTTACGTCTTCTTGGTTATTCAATTTGTATATGGATGGGGTTATGAAAGAATTAGAGATAGGGGTGGCAGGAAATGGTGTTAGAATGATGGAGAATGAAAGTGAGTGGAGGGTGCCCTACCTATTATATGCGGATGATTTATTTTTTGTGTGGTGAATCTGAAGAGAGTTTGAGAGGATTGGTGGAGATTTGGCAGAGTTTGTAAAAGGAGGGGTTTGAAAGTAAACGTAGATAAGAGTAAGGTTATGGTTGTGAGTGAGGACAGTCCTCGGTGTGAAGTTATTTTAGATGGTGAGAAGCTGGAACAGGTGTCTGAGTTTAAATATTTAGGATATATGTTGGATGAAAAGAGAACGGATGATGCAGTGTGTAGTAGGAAAGTTGTGAATGTCAGGAAGGTGGCTGGTGCAATTAAATCGTAGGTGGATGTAAAGGGACTAAGTCTTGAGTGCGCTAGGGTCTTACATGTGGGTATGTTGTTACCTGTGTTAATGTGTGGTTGTTTGGGTACAATCTATTTATCTCGGGAATAGACTTGTGGCGAGGTCTGTTCTGAGTTGCATTTTTTATATCTGGGGTCGGTGTGTTTTGCTTTGGAAATTCAGATGTTTTGTATTTTAACGAGTAATCTTTGTCTTGGTTCTTAATCTTTTGTTTCTGTTTAGGGACATCTTTTTCAGGAGTTGGAGTAAAGGCAGGAGACTGATTAGGGGACAAAGACGCAGACCTCTTACGCGAGTTTGGCGAAATCATCAGAGGGGTATGAGGTAGAGTTTCTTGGCATGAAATGCTCTTCAAGCTATGTGGAGGATGAACCGACTTAGCTTCATTGCTGGTTAGTTGAAAGCTAGTAGTCGGGGTAGGGCTGTTAACAGCATTTTTTGTGAGCAATTGATTCGAGGGTTGGTTTTTGACTGTTTGAATGGTCGGTAATATAGGCAGTGCAGATGAGCAGGTTCCAGTAACAGCTCGAGTCTCGTTGGGATTGGGAAGAGTTCTGCTGGAATGGAGTTGTGTCGGTGGATTGACACGCGGAGGAGGGAAGGCTGCTGCAATTGTAGCATAGGATTCCCCTGATCTCGGATATTTTTCTTTGAGCTGGTGTGTGACATCTCTCCTACTAAATTTTTCAATGGTGCATAACCCTAAAACTTCCTGTTCAAACAAGTAAGACGGGCATTTAAAGGAAGAGGCACAGTGGGGTCCTCCACAGTTTTTGCAGAGTGGAGTGTTTTCACAAGGAGTGTGAAATTCTTCTCCACAGACTGGGCATATATCATGCGGTCCCCTATAGTATTTTCGGGGATGACCAAACCGTTGGCATTTAGAACAACGTCTGGGTCAGGGAATAAATGTACGAACACTGTAGCTTGTAAAATCAATTTTCACATTAGTAGTTGGGAAAGGGGAGTTAAATATCAACAGTAAACGAGGATTTGGGGTGTCAGACGAGTCACGACGTGGGGGAAATCTGTAAACGCTAGTTACAGAAAATCTTTTCTGTTGTAGATTTCTTAGAATGGCAGCAATATCTTTGTCTTTGTTCTAATAAGTAAATAGTGCCTTTGGATGTATTTCTTATTTCATCAGGAGTGGAAATAAGAGGGATGTTTCCAAGAGAAGTTAAGGATGACAAGATAGAACTTTGATTCCTGTTAGTAGCTTGAACGAGAATAGACCCATTCTTCATTAATGTGACTGGGGGGGGGGGTCTTCAACTCCTAAAGCTTTTTCAAGTGCATCGCTAAGAAGGACGGTTCTTTTCTCAGTAAGAGTTTTGGAGGTGGTGGATCGCAATAAGAAATACATCGGAGGGGGAGCAGCATATGGAGTAAGCAATTGAGAATGACTAGGACGGGGGGAACCTTTTCTGGGTTGCCCCGACCGTTTGGGCACCTGGGATGTCGAGGGCGTGCCAGGCGACTAATCGCTGGAGATAAACAGAGACATCCAGGTGAACTGGAGGGAATAATGACATCAATATTCGAAGTGCAATTCAGAAGAATAAATTCATTTACCGGCCCGGGTTCGGTAATCGCTAAATCCATTAATTTCCGAGTCGAATTAAGGTTTTCCATGGTATATTAAATTAAAGGGGTCCCCGCTCATAGGTTCCGAGCCCTATGAGGTTTGTGCCTGGAGGACCGCGCTAGGCGGCCGGGAGTCTCTTATTATAGATGTTCTAGAAGGGTCAGGGAAAAAGATCCAAACCTGGTGCTAGGTCCGTGTGCACTGAATCGCGAACGGGTGATGCGGCTCACACTCCTTCAGCACAGATGAGGCCAGGTGCCTCTCCCATAAGGAAGGGTGTCATTGGCGTTCATCTACCTC
>JABUQX010061397.1:27500-74434 GCA_015478945.1 Trachelipus rathkii
TCAACTTTGATGTTTCCCAATCACCGTAAGGAAAGTATCTAGTGATTTTCTATTAGTGTTCTATGAGTATTTATGAGTGCCAATGAGTGCCACGTAGTGCCACCACCTGAGTGCCACATAGTGCCAACTGATGCCACTTTTTTTTCCAGGCTTTTCTAGCCCTCCCCTGAACCAGAATAGCCCCTAATATTGGTGTCGTACCCCTAGGCTTATAATGTATGTAGGAATCGAATGGCGTAATATTACAAGTTTGCTAGGCAGTGCTTTCTACTATGCGTTAGTCTTTTTTCTAAACACTATAGCCAGATAAAAAATATATTATCTAAAGAGTTAACATTTGGGCAGTGAACGGCAAAACGTTTCAGAGTCCGCGTCCGCAGGTGAGCCCCGCATGGCGAAACCGCGCGCGTGCGCTCGCAGGCGAATATTACCTTGCGTAACCGCCGCCCGGCGTGCGCAGCCGCAGGCCGCAACATTTCGCGTAACCGCCGCCGGCGTGCGCCCGCAGGCGCAATATTTCCGAAGCGAACGAAAAATATATATATTACTATGAATCATTCATTCTTATTTCATACTTAACATTTTTATTAAAAACCTTTTCGCGATCCTAAAACTGTAAATCATTTTCATCACCATATTATATTTAAACACATATTACATCTACTTTGTATCTTGCTCCCTGATTCAAAATTTTCTTTCAAATACACTATGAGTCATTTATTTTACTTCAATACTTAAACATTTTTTTATTAAAATAACATTTACATTACAGCCCTTAAAGCAGTAAAACAGTAATACATAACTCAATTGCCTAGCAACAGAGGGAATAGTAAAGCTTTGTATTTACTGTTTAACTGATTTACTGCTTTAAAACTCATATATTTATTAACAAATTACATAATTTTTTCTTTTATATTTTTACTTAATATTTTTAATTTATAAATCTTTTTAAAAATTGTATGTAGAAGAAAAAACCCAGAATGGTCCCCCGAATAATAAAACATTTTATTTTACTACAAGTGTAACGAAATTTTATTAAAAACATATACTTTACAGACTAAGCAGTAAAACAGTAAATAATAGAGGTGTTCCTATCAAACAAATGGGATAGTAATGTTTGTTACTGCTTTACTGCTTTAACTCCATATGTTTTTACTGTTTTACCTCATATATTTATTAAAACATTACAAGCCTAAAGCAAGTAAATCAGTAAATCAATACCGCTGTTGCCTAGCAATCAAAGGATTAGTAGGCTTTTGTTTTACGGTGTTTTACTTCTTTAACTCATATGCTTTACTGCTTTAAATCAGTAAACTCCAAATATGCTTAACGCTTTAAACTCATATATTTATTTTAGCATTTATGTTTTTTATTTTTGTTTTTTAATACTTTTTACTTATTTTTATTATTTTATTATTATTTAATTATTATTTTTATTATTATTATTATTTTATTTTTATTTTTATTATTTTTATTATTATTATTTTTATTATTATTGTTATTTTTATTTTTATCTTTATTATTATTTTTATTATTATACTTAGTGTTATTTACTTCATGCCTATTGTTATTATTATTTAACACACGCACACACACACACACACACAAACACACACACACACACACACAACACTTACACATACGCACCCACCCACACACACACACACACACACAGATACACACACACACCCACACACACACACGGCCACACACACACATGCATTTAAACTCAAAGGGTTAGTAAGGTTTTGTTTTACTGATTTACTGCTTTACTGCTTTAATTAATCTCATTATTCATTATTCACTTGACGAGTATGGATGTGGAGAAATTTACGTTCCGGAGTCCAGCTACATGTCTTGTAGCAGGACCGACAGGATGTGGTAAAACCTTTCTATTATTAAATATTTTAAAGGAAGTGGAAATTTTTGAGCGTGCGCCAGTAAAAATAATATGGTGCTATAATGTTTATCAGAAAAATTTAAAGAATATAAAGATGTTATTCATTTTCATGAAGGTATATATGATATTAGATCCTTGGATAATATACACGGACATAAAATTATTGTATTAGATGATTTAATGCACAAATTGAATTTGGAAATAGCAGAAGCGTTCACCGTTTATTCTCACCATCTAAATATCTCGGTGTTTTCATAACACAGAATATTTTTCATCAAAAGCACATGCGAAGTGTTTCTTTAAACACACAGTATTTACTGGTGTTTGGACAGCGAAGAGACATGAGTCAAATTAATGTATTGGCAAACTCAATGTTTCCCTTCAAAGGAATAGGTTCTTAAAAAGTATATAAAGAGGTTACTTCGACCCCCACGGGTATTTGATGTGTGAACTTCACCCAAAAACACGTACAGAGTGGTGCTCCGTACACAAATATCTTACCCGCTGGAATAGAAACTGTATACATACGGAATATGACGTCTAAGTTCCAAATTTAATTATCTTTAATAAAAAAATTTAAAAAGCTGAAACCATCTGAAAAACGTAAATACTGATTAGGGATGATGAGGAATTCATCCAATGTGTATGTGAAGTCTGTTTAAGATCTTATATAAAGGAAATGTTCCCTTTAAACAGACCTCATAAGGTAAAGTTACGTCGTTATAGAAACATCATTAAAAAACTCTCCCTCAACATTAAAAAATCTGAAAAATAAAAAGAAGTTACTAACAGAAAGGAGGAGGCGTAATTCCCCAATTTTACTGCTTCCTCCGTTATAGCTCCCCGAATAACTAAGTGGAATGTCCCCCATAAATAAGAAGGTTTGCTGTATCTCCATATAATAGTATGAGAAAATGAAAGGTATAAACAGCATCTGTACAAGAATTCATTTCCTCAGATTCATCATTTCACACCTCTAATATGACCAGTACTATAACCTGCATCACTGGTGCAAAAATCCTACAATCACATCATCAATCATCACAAACCCCAATAATACACAGATATTACCTCACAGTGCATTGACATTACAACCTCTTTCACATCGACAACAGTTGCACCAACATAATCCTTATATTGTGAACGAATCATTATCTTTTCAGCAGTCTCTACCTCATAGCTTATATGATCCTAAAGTTGATCAGGTAACCAATTACGAGAAAAGCAGTGCACAGGAATTAAATTTCAGACATAACATCCAGCGAGAAACGCATCTTATACAAGATGCCATGCAAAATTGATAGATCTTAAAGAGCTTGCATCTACATGCAGCACTACGTAATCCGATATCCGATGATGTGCAATAAATATAGCTAATTGAAATAAAAACTTGAAGTGAAAATGAAGATAGATTTAAAAATATCCTAGAGGAGAGCTTACCTATTAGACTGCGTAAATCTGGAATAGCTTTATATAATATTTTAAAAGAACAATTATCTTTGAATGAATCAGGGCAGATCATCATTGATGATGAAATAGTTAAAAGTTCAAATATTGTCGATTTGATAGCTGATCTCTCACGTAACTGGAAGAAAGGTCCTGTAAAAGGATGGAATGAGATCAAACAAGAACTTCAGACTATTAATTTTCCCAGAACTTTAATCCTAAATACACAACGATTAGCAGACTTGGATAATATCCCAAAGATACCAAGACCTGATTCAAGTCCCTGCAGGTACTTCTTTACGCATCAGAATAAATTTAAACGTGTTACCAGAGGAAGAATTAGAAAAACACCTTATAATAAACCTATTGTTGGATTAAATCGTAATTATGGTATTATCATATAATATGCTTTTTATGCTGAATATTTAGTTGTAATGCTTGTATATAAATAAATGTTATTTTAGACCTTTTTCTTTAACCCTTTTAACTTTATATCACATTTCGGTACACACACACACACACAACACACATATATATATATATATATATATATATATATATATATATATAATATATATATATATATAATATATATATATATATATTATATATATATATATATATATATATATATTTAGCGCTTATATGTGTGTCAGTAGTCAACATGGAGGCGAAGGAGATGGTTGATAAGTATTACTTCAATCTGAGGGAACCAAATAGTTTTGGTGGTTTCACTAGGTTTGCTTTAAGGTTTCCTAATATTGAGAAAAAAAAAGTTAAAAAAATATTTAGAAGGTGAAGAGGCATTTACTCTACATAAACCTGTAAGAAAAAAATTTCCTACGCGGAAAACCATATCTCCGCAGCTTGATAGTGTATGGCAGTTAGATTTATCGGAAATGATTAAATATAGTTCTTATAATGAAGGATTTCAATACATACTTTTTACTATTGACGTATACTCTAGATACTTGTGGTTGAAACCCTTAAAAGATAAAAGATCAGCTGCAGTTGCCGCTGCAGTACTTGAAATTATAGAGGTTGAACGTAAGGCCCCTAAAACGTTCTGGACAGATTCAGGAATGGAATTCAAGGGTCGAGAGTTTCAGGAGCTGACTTGAGAGTATGGTATAAGCTATTACAATACATTTTCCGTAAACAAAGCGGCTATAGTTGAAAGAGTCCAGCGTACTATTAAAGAACGCATGCCATAGTATTTTACTAAAATGAATACTTTTAAATATATTGATATACTGGACGATCTAGCTTATTCTTATAACAGATCTTACCATAGAACTATAAAGGCCACTCCTTTAGAAATGTCAAAAACTAGAGGACATCGAATTCCATTCCTGAATCTGTCCAGAACGTTTTAGGGGCCTTACGTTCAACCTCTATAATTTCAAGTACTGCAGCGGCAACTGCAGCTGATCTTTTATCTTTTAAGGGTTTCAACCATAAGTATCTAGAGTATACGTCAATAGTAAAAAGTATGTATTGAAATCCTTCATTATAAGAACTATATTTAATCATTTCCGTTAAATCTAACTGCCATACACTATCGAGCTGCGGAGATATGGTTTTCCGCGTAGAAAATTTTTTTCTTACAGGTTTATGTAGAGTAAATGCCTCTTCACCTTCTAAATATTTTTTTAACTCTTTTTTTTCTCAATATTAGGAAACCTTAAAGCAAACCTAGTGAAACCCCCAAAACTATTTGGTTCCCTCAGATTGAAGTAATACTTATCAACCATCTCCTTAGCCTCCATGTTGACTAACTGACACCATGTAAGCGCTATTATATGATATGATATATAATATATATAATATATATAATATATATATATATATATATATTATATATATATATATATATATCATATATATACATATATATATATATATATAGTATGTGTGTGGTATGTATAAAAAATGTGAGTATAAAGTTAAAAGGTTAAAGAAAAGGTTCTAAAATACATTTTATTTAATATGAAAGCATTCAACTAAATATTCAGCATAAAAAGCATATATATGATAATACATAATATTGATTTAATCCAACTAGTTTATTTATAAGGTGTTTTTCTTATTCTTCCTCTGGTAACACGTTTAAATTTCTGAAGCGTAAGAAGTAACTGAGGGACTTGAAATAACAGGTCTTGCTCTTTTGGTATTAACCAAGTTATCTAATCGTTGTGTATTTAGATTTAAAGTTCTGGGAAAATCAATAGTTTGAAGTTCTTGTTTGATCTCATTCCATCCTTTTAAAGGGCCCTTTCCTCCAGTTACGTGAGAGATCAGCTATCAAATCAACAATATTTGAACCTTAAACTATTTCATCATCAATGATGATCTGCCCTGATTCATTCAAAGATATAATTGTTCTTTTAATAATTTATATAAAGCTATTCCAGATTTACGCACTCTAATTAGGTAATCTCTCCTCTAGGATATTTTTAAATCTACCTTCATTTTTCACTTCAAGTTTATTTCAATTAGGTAATATCTTGCATCATCGGATATCGGATTACGTAGTGCTGCATGTAGATGCAAGTCTTTTAAGATCTATCAATTTTGTATGGCATCTTGGTATAAGATGCGTTTCTCATTGATTTAATGTCTGAAGTTAATATCCTGTGCACTTCTTTCTCGTATTGGTTACCTGATCAAGCTTTAGATCATATAAGCTATGATGGTAGAGACTGGCTGAAAAGACTAATGAATTCGTTCACAACTATAAGGATTATGTTTGGTGCAACTGTTGTCGAGTGAAAAAGGTTGTAATGTCAATGCACTGTGAGGTAATATCTGTGTATATTGGGGTTGTGAATGATGATGAACTGTAATTGTGGATTTTGCACAGTGTGCGGTAATAACATGGTCAGTATAGAGGTTGTGAATGGATGAATTCTGAGGAAATTGAATTCTGTACAGATCTTATTATTATACTTCATTTCTCGTACTCATTTATGGAAGTACATGTGCAACCGTCTTCATATGGGGAATCCACTAGTTTATCAGGGAGCTAATAACGGAGAAGCAGTAATGGGAGGAAATACGCCTCCTCCTTTTCTGTAGTAACTTCTTTTATTTTTCAGATTTTTAATGTTGAGGGAGAGTTTTTTTAATGATGTTTTTCTTCGACGTAACTTTACCTTCTGAGGTCTGTTTAAAAGGAACATTTCCTTTTATATGATTTTCAACAGATCTTCAAACATACCATGGATGACATTCCTACATCATCCCTAAATCAGTTTTTTAACGTTTTTTCAGATGGTTTCAGCTTTTAAATTTTTTTAAAGAAGGTAAATACTAATTGCAACTAGAGCGCTCATTTATTCAGGTAGCTATATTCAGTTTCTATCTCATAAGGGCAGAATGTTGGTGCGGAGTGTAACACTCTGTACGTGTTTTTTGTAAAGTTCACTACATTCAAATAACCGTGGGGGATACGAAGTAACCTCTGTATATACTTTGTTAAGAACTCTTTCCTTTTGAAGGGAAACATTTGAGTTGCCAATACTTTAATTTGACTAATGTCTCTTCTCTGTCCAAACAACAGTAAATACTGTGTGTTTAAAGAAACATTTCGCATATGCTTGCTTGATGAAAAATATTCCTGTGTTTATGAAAACACCGAGAGTATTTAGATGGTGAGAAATAAACGGTGGAATCGCTTCTGAATTCCAAATTCAATTTGTGCATTAAATACATCTAATACAATAATTTTATGTCCGTGTATATTATCCAAGGATCTAATATCATATATACCTTCATGAAAATGAATAACATCTTTATATTCTTTAAATTTTTCCTGATAAACATTATAGCACCAATATTAATTTTTACTGGCGCACGCTCAATTAAATCTCCATTCCTTTAAAATATTTAATAATAGAAAGGTTTTACCACATCCTGTCGGTCCTGACAAGACATGTTGCTGGACTCCGGAACGTAAATTTCTCCACATCCATACTCGTCAAGTGAATAATGAATAATGAGATTAATTAAAGCAGTAAAGCAGTAAAGCAGTAAAACAGTAAAGCAGTAAATCAGTAAAACAAACCCTTACTAACCCTTTGAGTTTAAATGCATGTGTGTGTGTGTGTGTGTGTGTGTGTGCGTATGTTAAATAATAATAACAATAGGCATGAAGTAAATAACACTAAGTATAATAATAAAAAATAATAATAAAAATAAAAATAAAAATAAAAATAATAATAAAAATAATAATAATAAAAATAATAAAAATAAAAATAAAAATAATAATAATAATAAAATAATAATTGAATAATAATAAAATAATAAAAATAAGTAAAAAGTATTAAAACAAAATAAAAAACATAATGCTAATAAATATATGAGTTAAGCAGTAAAGCATATGAGTTAATAAGCAATCTATAAATATTGAGTTAAAGCAGTAAAGAGTAAAACAAAAGCCTACTAAATCCTTTGTTGCTAAGCAACAGCGTTATTGATTTACTGATTTACTGCTTTAAAGTATGCAAAACATAACAATAATATAGGAGTAAAACATAAAACATATGAGTTAAAGCTATAGTAAAGCGTAAAACAAAATACTAATCCCTTTGTTGCTATGGAACACCTCTATTGATTTACTTTATTCTTTTGCTTTACAGGTCTGTAAAGTATAATGTTTTTAATAAATTTCTACACTTGTAGTAAAATAAAATGTTATATATCAGATTCTGGGTTTTTTCTTCTACATACAATTTTTTAAAATTTATAAAATTAAAAAGTATTAAGAAAAAGAATAAAAGAAAAATAATGTTAATAAATATATGAGTTAAGCAGTAAATCAGAAAACAGTAAAACAAAGCCTTACTATCTCCTCGGTTGTTAGGCAATTGAGCTTTTGATTACTGTTTTATCTGCTTTTTAGGGCTGTATATGTAAATGCTTTTTAATAAAAAAATGTTTATTATGAAAAGTAAAATGAATGACTCATAGTGTATTTGAAAAGAAATTTTTGAATAGTTTACATTGATATCCCAACTATGAAATATGTGTTTAATAATATAATAGGTCTGTAATGAGTTTACAGTTTTAGGATCGCGAAAAATATGTTTTAATAAAAATGTTGAAAAGTATGAAATAAAAATGAATGACTCATAGTATATATATATTTTTCGTTCGCGGGGAACATATTGCGGCCTGCCAGGCCGCACGTGAACGGCGGTTTAACGCGGAAATATTGCGCCTGCGGGCGCACGCGGCGGCGGTTTCGCGGCGGGGCTCACCTGCGGACGAGGACTCTGAAACGTTTGCGTTCACACTGCCCCAAATGTGTAACAACTTTAGATATATATTTTAATCGCTAAAGTGTAGAAAAGACTAACGCAATAGTAGGGAAGCAATCCTGCAACTTGTAATAATACGCCATTTCGATTCTCTCATACCTTAAAACCTAGGGGTAGACACCCAATATTAGGGCTATTCCAGGCTCAGGGGAGGCTAGAAAGGCTTGAAAAAAGTGGCACTACAGTTGGCCCCTACTATGTGGCACTCATTGGACTCATTGGCACTTCACCTGGCTCATAGAATAACTCATAGAAACACTAATAGAAACACTACCTAGACACCCTTACGGTGATTGGGAACCGATCAAAAGTTGAACTCCAGGCTGAACCATGCAAATAATCTGAAGTCATCAAATAGCACCATCAAGATGATTACCGCCAAAGATGATAGTCATCAGTTGAGTCAATCAATAATCTGGAAAGTCATCAAAGTGAGTCATCAAAGTTGGAGCCAAAAAGTTTTGTTGAAGGCCATCAAAAGTTGAGCCCAACAAAGTTAGCCAACAAGTTGAGCCATCAAAGTTTGAGCCATCAAAGCTAAAGGCATCAAAGTTGAGGCATCAAAGTGAGGCATCAAAGCTGAGGATGAACATGGAGTAAGTGTGTGTGTGTGTGTGTGTGTGTGTGTGTGTGTGTTGTGTTTGTGTAGGGGTAGGTGTGAGGGGGGATGAATAAGGTTAGGACAGACTCCATACAGGTCATGTACCTACAACGACTCATGTTAGGAAGTTCTCTACCCAAAGGCAGAGGTTGGCATTACTTGGATGAGCTCAAGATAATCCCTACTAATGCCCTTACGGAAACGCTTTAAGAATGGTCCAATTTCAGCCCTTGATACGGTATCAAGGCCAAGACCGAAATATCAAGGCCAAAACACCAAAAAAAGGGGCTAAGAACCTAAAGGGGGGTCAAAGGGGGGCCAAAACTAGGGGGAGCTACGTACAACGGTTGCTACACAACCGTTTGGCGCAACCCTTCTTCGAAGGGTTGCAAAAAAGCTACAAGGCCAAAATCCTAGGGTGGGGTAAAAAAGGTCAGGGTGGGGTAAAAGGGTCGTCTACCAGTTTACCCTTATTACTACTTACTGTATTGGGTGGTTTTCTGTAAGAATAAAACTATTATCTGGTCCTAATTTACGTTGTGCGCTGTTTATTTTTTTTATACACAGTTGATACAACCGCTTACAGACAGAGCCCTATTCATGTAATTTACCACTCGATCAGTTATTTGTTTAGTGTTTGTTTATTTATTTGATGTTTATTGAAAAACTGATAAAAATGTTTTGTAAAATTATTTATAGATAGTGTATTTGTTTTAGATTCATTGCAAGTGTGGTTTAAATTTATTTTTATACTAATATTAAGTGATGTCAAGCTTTGTTTTTTTAGTTTGTGACTTTTTATGAAATATATTCAAATCTCTTGATGTATTTAATCTTTTAATTTAATGTATTTAAAGCTAACCTCGACTTCTGTGAGATTCCTGGTTGCATTAGGAAGTCCAATTTTCACTCTGCTTTGCAGTCCTACAGTATGGAACACAATTACAGCGCCTTTTATGTTCTCGGCTTTCCTCCTCATGTTAGAAATTCACCCATGAAACATTTGCTGCTACAATCTAATTTCGGTCTTCTTGAGTTGAGTGCCATTGAATATTCAGGTAGATATAACTTAATACCTTTAGTAACCCGGTTATATTGAATCTTAAATTTTAAAATCCCCTTTCTTTAGTTGAATCGTAAATTTTAAAGCGTTTTTTAATTGAATCATAAATTTGAAAGCCTTTCTCTTTGAATCGTGAATTTTAAACCCAAGTTTCTTCGACATTAATTTGAGTATTTAGAGTATTTTCAATTTCGTTACTTATACCAATTTTCCAGGCTTAAAAAATGTGGAGTTCAACATTCTAAGCTTAATACCACTCCATAACCTGTCTTGCTTTAATAACTTGACCTAACACGTTATCTAACCAAGTTTGAATCCTTAACCTTAGAATAGAATATTTTCTTTCAAAACTTCCATAAAAATATTATTTTACTGTAAATTTAATAAACTGAATATTTATTCTCTATTTCAATAGATGCAGAGTATCTGTTATAATAGACAATGAATATATAAGTTTTATAATCTATTTTATAGAAAACGTGAGGAACACGGTTCGGATGTGTAAAGGATTATCCAATAAGACTAAGATGAAAGAATTTGGATTATCACCATTTCATATTAAAAGAACGGCTCTTCTTTATTTGGATAACATTATCGACTATGATCCTTGTAAGTGTTTTTGGTTGAGAGGATATCAGGTTGAAGAGTGTAAATGATAGACAATGATAGCCAATGTTAGGTAGAAAGTGAATTAATATCCCTTCACAATATGAAATACTATATATATCTTAGAAGGTACGTATTGAATTTAAAATAAAAGATTTTATTTACTAAAAAACTGTTAATGTTATTTTAAAATGACTCACCCAATTCCCTAATGGAGCACACAATTCCACCTAGGTATTGAGGACTGATTGTAAATGAATATAAAATACTTAGAATTCGATATCGAAATAAAAATCATAATTGAGTCTATGCAGATGATATGAGTGTTACATCCAAAATGTTGAAAGACGTAAAACTTTTTACTGAAGCTTACTGAAGCTTCAGCATCTATGGTTGGACACGATCGCAGAGAAGGAGTTATTCGAAACAAAATAACAAAAATTAGGTATTCTACTATTGAGAAATATAATTTAATATAAAAATTATTCATGTTCAAAAAAGTGATTTTAAATTTTAATGTATTTTAATATATATTTTTTATTTACTGTTATTTTACTATTAATGTTAGATTTGATTCAAAAGTATATATGTACAGATCTATGATAGTTTAATTTAAAATTTTAATTATAATAATATTAAATACGCAAACACCGTTTATTGAAATACCAGTATACTATTTAGATACCTATTAGCTTTCAATTTATCAACGCAGAAACAAAACCATTCATTATTTTTAGAAAATTTTTACAAATAATTATCTATAATCATAATAATATTAGTTTTTAGGAAAAAATTGTATATTTTGAATTAAAACTAATATGTTTCTATATATAAATTTATATAAATTCTGGTACATTACATTAGGATAACCTATAAATTATATGTAATGCTTTGATAGCTTAATTTATTATATAAGCAAGTATATTATGATTATTATTTAATAATTTTTAAAACTCCATAAAAATGTCAAAAATTTTACATTATTTATTGAGAGACTTAACAACTTGAGCAAATAATAATTTACTAATTTTTCAGAATCAAAATTCTTGGCATCATCATCATAAGTCTTTTCTGAAGGTTAAACAAAATCAAAACTTGAACAGCAATAAAGGACCATTTTTTGATTTGGTTTAAAAATTTTTTATTTTTCAAGCCCTACCCTAATATATATATAATAATATATATATATATATATATATATATATATATTTATATTTATATATATATATATATATAATATATATAATATATATATTATATATATATATTATATATATTATATATATATATATATATATATATATATAATATATATATATATATAATATATACGGTATATAGTATTTAAAAAAAGAGTGCTCCTAGCATCAGTGGTTGAGCACTGCCTAGCAAGTGAGGGTGCCCAGGTTTCGAGACTGGGTTGGAGTGAAAGAATGTGAGTTGTTCTCTATTATCTCTAGCTTCATCCCACTCAGACGTTAATGAGTACTATGGTAGCATGCTTGCTGCTAATGGGGAAAAAACTCTGGCTACCCGCTAGAAGGCCTGGCCAGCCGCGGATTTTGCTATTAGGTCCAAGCTACCAAGGACCTTTCCCATTGGGTCCACCTGACAAGGTGTTAGTCCTACCTGGGGGGTTGATGAGATGAAGTTTATAATACCTTATATATTGAGGGATGGGCCGGATAGTGATTAGCCGGATATCCGGATACCGGATATCCGGCTGGAAGTTAACGGATATCCGGCCGGATATCGGATAATGAATTAGGCCGGATACGGGAAACCCGAGAGTCTGTTATATGGCGTCGGCGCGGGTGACTAAATAAAAAAAAATATTTTTGCTCATCGTGGTAAGTACTACAAGTTTTATTAAGATTATTTTTATTCTAGAGAGTTTTTATATTTTTTAAAAAAATATAAAGTAAATTAGTGTATAAAATTGTTCTTAATAGAAATTTCCAACATTGAAAAAAATGCGAGTAATTTTTTTACGTTTGTGCAAAGAATGAAAAGTTGATGGACAGATTTTAATTATATTTTTTTTAAGTGTATACAGTTGAGTATGTTAGCTTTTAAACTGGCAACTAAATTTTTGTTCCAAACAGTGCATAGTGGTTGAATCGCTGGGCCTAACTTGGCCCGATCATCCCCCCAATAAAATTGAGGATGGGGTGAATTGGGCCACCATTGTTTTTATTCTTTTTTATGTAGCCTATTTATTATTAGACATTTTTATTAACGTATAGCTAATTTTTAAATTAGTAACTGTTACTTTATATAATGTAGATAACATTAATAATTAAAATAAATGTAATTTTTATATGGAAAATATGATTCAAAAAAGTGTCAAAATTTGTCCCCAGAGAGGGTATATATATTGGGCCACCACATTTTTTATCTTATTTTATTTTGGCGTAGTTTTCTTTTCTTTTATTAAAATTTTAAATTACTTATTGACTAATTTTAATAAATAATAGCAAACTAATGTTCTATATTAAGTAAAAAATTAAAATATAAAAATTGAATTTTTAAAAGTTACAAAGAGAATTTAAAAAGATGGCCCAATTCACCCACAATGGTGGTCCGATTCACTACCTTCAACGTGAGTCTATAAAGATTGCCAAAACATAATAATCTAAGAGATTATTTAATTCAATTGACTTATTTTTTTTTTGTGTGTTGCTTATTTGGACTTATCCTATATATTTTGGGTCTCCTTGATTTTTCAGGAAAGAAAAATCCGAAATAAGTGGTACTTAGGGGAAAGTTGGGGAGACGAGTTATACCAAAGTGGCCAACTCACCCGCCCGAATGCTATACCGGGATTAATATATATATAATATATATATAATATATTATATATATATATATATATATATAATATATATATATAATATATTATATTATATATATATATATATATATATATATAATATTATATATATATGGCCAGTCTCTCCAGATTAGGTGCCCCCTGTATCTAAAAGAAAAACACTATATCCTACATAAAAACTTAATATATTTTTGAATTTAACGTACATGTTGCAAAAGAAACTAAAAAAAAAATTAATAATTTTATTTTAATAAATAACCTCCAAAAAATAATATAATCGTACGTTTCAAAACTTAATTTAAACATGATACCCATAAAAAATAAATGTTTTCCTTATATCTTTTCATACTTTAGGGGAAACGAAAAATAATAATGGCAAAAATAAAAAAATTAAAAAAATAAAAATAAAGTTAAATTAAAAATAAAAAATTAAAATTGCATATAGTTTAGGTTAGGTCTAGGTCAGGTCATCAAAAAAAAATTTAATTTCTCTAGAACATCTACCTATCATGTGTGTGCGTGTTCTGTGTGTGCGTATGTGTGTGTGTTTGTGTGTGTGTGTGTGTGTGTGTGTGTGCGCGCGCGTATGTTCGCATTAACATTTTAAAAGAAAATATTGGGGGAACTCATGACTTTGGAACGCGAAAATTTGGGGGGAACGATAATAATAATTAATTATATTACTTTTTTTTTATCTCACTTTATTTTATTTCTTCATCATTTATTTTGATTATTGACTTGTTTTTTATCTCACTTTATTTTTATTTCTTCTTCATTTTCCTCCATTACAAAGTGTCGCCGATTTCAAAAATGTATTCAGTTTTTACGTAGCTATCAATAGTTTTTTTTTTACATACATGGGACATCTAATCTGGAGGCTGACCTATTAATATATATATATATATATATATTATAATACATATATTTAAATGTATATATATATTGTATATTATATAATATAAATGTATATTTTTTGTATATTATATAATATAATATATATTATTATATTATATATATATCTCTCAGAGGTGGACGTCCGCATTTTAAGTCCGCAATTCCGCAAATTGCGGAATACCAAAAATAAATTGAGGAATTGCAAATGCGATAATTTGAAAAAATGTTGTGGAATTGCCAGTTAAGCGGAATGCCTTTATATATTCGCAAGTTAGAGGACTGACCAAAAAAAATTGTAGTTTCAGTGGAATGCCAAAATTTACAGTCCACAAATTTTTTTTACGCGTTGGCCATCTTTGTACGTTTGATAGGAAACACCGAAAATCGTTTTTTTTTTTTTTTTTTTTTTTTTTTTTTTTTTTCTAGGATTTAGTACATGTTTCTTTTATTTTCTGATGTAAAATTTTATCAACATTATAAATGATATTGAGTGTTTACTATTAATCCCGACCGATTCTAGTATCGATAAATATTTAGTTCTCTGATTGTCCTATTAAAGTTATAATCGATATTGACCATTAATTCGTAGCACCACTTTTATTCATTAAATAGCAGTAACGTATAATTTATAATTTCTAGTTTTAAAGTATCTAGATACATGTATCGATTTGAGTATTTTTCAGATTCTAGTGTAAGTTGAGCTCTGATTTTTATATTTTATCATGAATAGTGAGATATCATTGAAGATATTTAAATTCGTTAGTATTTTTTTTATTATAAATTTTCACTGAGATGTAGCGTATATTAATACTGTGTAAAATAATTAAACAATAAGCATTAAACATTGATTATATTAAAATAATTATATACAGTTATATACAAATTTATTAGTATTACATATATAGTATATATAATACTTAAACGTGAGAATAATAAGATTATGGAGTGGTTAAAAATTTAGCACATTAACATGTGTTCTAATAAGTAGTTCTTTAATTTACCATTATAAATATATATCATAATTTTTTAATAAATTATAAATATATTTAATATTTTATTATAATATATTATTTATTATAATATTTATAATTTTACCTATATATATGAAATAATTTATTAGAGTAATCATAGATATTTTCTCTCCCATATTTCAAAACCTTACAATTCTCCCATAAATTTAACTATTATATATAATATATTTACAAATATATTTTTTCTCTTTATTTCATATTAAAATTAGGAAGTTTGGTACTAAGTCCACTTAATATAGGTACGGGTTCCATATAATATATTAACATATGACAGTACTTATTATATATATTATATTATACCTATATTTATATTCATATATATAAATCTGTTTTGTAATAAAATTGTTACAAACATCGATATATATTCTTAGAACAAGGAGCTACTATTATAAGATATCTAATAATACGGATAATTTATTTTATAAACTATTTAGAGTGAATATCGTAAAATTATTAATTATATCTTTCTAGAAAGGTTGAGAGAGAAAAAAAATTAATAAAATAATTAGGTGTAACTTCTCTGCAACTGTAGCAGTAGCAGTTCCTTATAATTCAATGTTTAGAGAGATAATTAATATTATTATAAAATTTAGAAATAAGAAAAGATGTACTTGAGATTCCTATTTATCTATGATATATTTCTCATTAAATACATTAAATATTCCAATAGTCCACTTCCAAATTATATATATATTTATTATCTATTTATTATAAATTTTTATACAATATTCAGTGATTACAATAATTTTAATAAATAACTGAAATAGGAAAGAACGTACTAGGTGTCCTTGAAACATAACACTTATTCTCGGTTAATATTCTGCGATCAAAAGACGCTAATACCAATGAATAATTCTCTCTGTCAGTATACTAAGCACAATATATATGTCGAATACTCTCATGGGCGGATGACTGGTCTGAAATTGCATACCGAGAGGATATGTATTTGCCGAATACTCACGGACCGCATCCCTGGAGTTCGAGGTATATGCCGGAGACTATGAGTGAGGAGTCGGATAGTCACTAATAAAATCAAATTTTTAATAAATGTACCTTCAGAAAATGTCTTTGACGAAGTAAATTATTTTAGTGATATCTTTTGCATATAATTTTAATAATAATTAGCATGTGAGTCACGTAGTACGGTGATTTATAATTATTATTAAAATGTACTGGAGCTGGTAGAGTCGGAGTACTGTGAGAGTTCCGGATAGTTACTATTAGGGTAATATTTATTAAAATGACTATTGAGGTATTGCCTATATATTATATATATAGGAGCCGGAGTCGAGTAGAGTACCGGAACTAAATTTGCCTGAGTATCTCACCGCTAAGCCCTTGAGATATTAGCAAACTAGTTATAATAAGTAAAAAGTATATATAAGGTTCTTATATATATATGTACTAAAAGCAAATGATGAATATAATCAAATAGAAAATAGAAATGTTTGAATTTAATATAAATGGAATGAAAATATTAAAACTTAAAATAAGGTGCATTATACAAAGGAGTAAAGAATATAAAGAGGTAAAATAATATATATGGACTGAGGTCATATTGACGTGTAATATGAGTTCGCCATGAAGTACGGGACGTGTATGACAAAGGAAGCCGTCTACGCGAAGCTCTTCTGAAATGAAGTCGCTGTTGAAAGAGCTTTTTATAAATATGTTAGAGACACATAGGCGTGTGAATCCAAGTCGTTAGAAATACTACATATAATAGGCGGAGGATGGTTGCTTCTAATTAATATCCAACATATTCGTATAATTGTAGATGTACTTGACTGGGTTGTAACAGGGGTGGGGAGTGTCGAAAAAATGTTAGTGACACACTAGGTGGAAAACAATATTTATCCTGATCTTATATAGAGGTAACATTAATTGGAGTATAATTACTTCCACAACTATGTTGAGTAAATCTTATACCAAAAGATGTTTGTATAGAGAGGTAGGATAGGATTTTGTTGTAGGGGGTATGGAGCTTTTTATTGAAGTTGTTACGAGCATTATGAGAGCCCTTGACCTGATTATTTTGTTTACAGAGTGTAAATTTGATGAGAGTGAGTGTTCACACTAAGGAGAGTTATTAAGATCAAGGAATGCACGAGAAAAGTAGTATTTGAGCGGAAATTCTAGAGGAAGAGATGATGTACCAATATTTTTCGTTGGATGAGTGAAAGGTTAATATAAAAGAACGTGCGAGAGAAATAAATATATTTGAACGTGATAATTATAATAATCTTTGGTGTATGAAATAATGTACTAAACTCTATGTAATGTTTGTAACTTTTTAATGTAGCATTATTTGTGGAGAGATTTTGGTATATGATAATTTTTTAAGAAGAAAAAGTAGTTTAATTATCACAGGAGTGTCGATAATAATATACCATTGGTGAGGGTATCACGGGAACACATCCGTGTTACTTTTGAACCTTAATGATTCTATTTTTTGAGCTTCTAAGAAAGCATATTAATATCTAATGAAAAACATTAGATATTAAGACGGTTTACCTTCAAGGTAAGGGAATAAAATAGAATGACATGTTTAAATAGAACCTCCAATAGATCTCACTGTAAGGGCATTTAGAGAGAAAGAAGATGACTATATAGTAGCTCTCTATTTCAGTAATCATTCTTACGATCAGAGAAAAGATAATAAAAATTTTTTGTTATTTATAAGTTTGTGTATGATTAGCATACGTATGTGTCGAACAGTAGCTTGCGTTTAGAGTGAGAGTATAAGTGACCGTCGATAATAGTATCTGTGGTGAGAGATTGATTAAAGTGTGAAACACAAGTAGTATGAATCTCACTGTTATTGGAGATGGAGAATTATGAAAGAGTGTTATGATGGTCTAGTAATCAAATCTTTACATTGAAATCTTTTACTATAATCTATTGATTATGAAATATAAGTAGTTGAGGAGTAGAGAAAAACGAAGTGAATAAATAAAATTTCTGATAATTTTTTAGAGAAAAAGATCTTATCTATTTGTGGAGTATAAATGCAAATCTACCAGAGTCAATTAATATAGATAGAAATATAACATTAAGATCTTGGTGTATATGTCTAATGCCTCGCGAAATGTTAGTTATACAACATTGAATGAAGTTTAGCTACTTATTAAGAGTTAATTATAGATTGAGATGGTAATTAGTTTGGAATAAAAAGGCGAGCGTTACGTATACTAATAGTAATGTGTGAACAAAATAAGATTCGGTTTCTTACCTCCGCGAGCACGCCATAACTTGAAGCGTGTGTAAGAAATGAGAGAGAACTCGGGTGAATTCTTTATATAAGCCCTCTCAGAGTGATAGTGTGCGAGTTGTTTTTGAAAAAATAGGATAAATATATTGCTTAAGAGAGTATGACAGACATTTGAGTAGAGTTAGTGTTGATTTATCGAGTGATTCAATTTTGTATGTCAATTATTCATTCACTCATACTTATTAACTATGTGAGATTGATGAAACTTGGAATCCAGGAGATTAATGATAAAGGAAAGAGAGAAATTACTAGAGAAGACTGGGAGTTTAATGATTTATAACGTTAAAACATTTTATAATAAATTTAGTTCTATGGAGATGATCAAGTATAAGGAAAGAGAAGAAATCGAGCATCCTGAGCGCATCTTATTTTTGAGTACTCCGAATATTTCTCGGTTCTCTTGTCGGATTCTGAATTCATCGATAAGCCTAATAATATTATAAGATAGTTTGATGAGGATTATGGTTAGAAGAGATATTTGAGAGCAGTGATGAGTATTGTATGTATAATAAGGAGGGGGTTTATAAAAAAGTATATTTGTATTGATAAGAGTAAATAAGTTAATATGAGTATATATTGTGAGTGCAGTTAGACTATGAGTTACCTTACAAGTTGTAAATTATTATATGGTATTTAGATGGATTGAGTCACATACTAATGGAATACAAAGTGTCAAGAGTTATTTAAATTAATTTTTAGTAGGTATATTTGATTAAAGGAATGAAAGAAGTAGAGAACGGAATGATGTACAGAAGTAGTTGTACAAGGCCAAGAGAGTTTGTTGAAAATTGGACATAATAGAATAAGTAGTGGACTGTAAAATATTATAGCTCTTTAAAAAATATCAGTTGGTTGTAAATATGTAAATGATGAGGACTTATAAAGTCTTTATGAGAAAAGTAGTGCTATATAGCTCTTACATGAAGTAGTGATTAATGTCCATGTAGTAATACTATCATATATATGTAATTATGTATTAATGATTATATATATATATATATATATAAGTGATAAGAAACATATAGGAAGAAGAAGAAAAGATAAATATATATATATATAGATCTAAAGTATATATCAATGTATTATAGTTCAGATGGTAACTCAAATCTTAAGAGGTACATTGTGGTTGATGAGTTATTTATATATCCAATAATAAGTATGGTAGGTGAGTTCGATCTCACTCGTCTTCATTCTTATTTCTATTCTTTTCTTCATACTCTGCTCCCCTGTGTGAGCTCCAAGATTGGCAGAGGTCAATGGCTTCTTGAGTACAAGAGAAGCAAGGAAAAAAGAAAAATATCAAGATAAACACAGCAACAGGGAAATGAAAACAGTACGAGATAAAAAGAAAAGAAACCAACACAGCCTTGAGAGAACAACAAAAGCCCCCTCTGTATACCTATTAATTGTGAGGTGAGAATTTATTCTAATAAGTACACAATAAGACCAGAAAACTCCACCTAACGAAGCATCAGTCAGGACCCAACAAATTCTTTTCTTCTCTACAGAAGCAAGCAACCCTCACTTGTAAAATCGTATAAATGTAAGGGGTTACCAATTCCCCTGACACAGCCAGCTGGAGATACCACAGATACTAAAATGAAAGACACGATGCCCCCACTCCGCATAGTGAACCAAAACCCGCCATTCTTCTCCTATACATGCACCTTTATTCTCGCCTCTGACCAACTCCTCGCCCCTGCCAAAACTCACATTTCTCTCCTTCAGACATTCGTTCACCGACTCAATCCACTTTCTCTTAAGATTCTCAAAAAATTCTCTTTGTCCGGTCGGTTGTCTAACAACATCACTCACACACACTATAGCACAAGGTGATACCTCGACTGTATACCAACCTACTACATCCATTACATACTTAAAAAATAAAAAGCCTTAAATAACCTACACCTTAATCACACACTCATACCATAATACCATCTCAAACCATACTTAAATTTAAAAATATTACATCACTTAATTTACAATAAATTAACCTATCTTTCTATACACAATAAACACCCACTCTCTAATACGTTCATTCCACATATATATTAATAAATTTAATTTTCTTTCGTTTATCATATATTTCTTTGCGTCTTTTCGATCCCTATTGCACACACCCCTAATATGCTCCAAATATCATGAACACTCATTATAGAGACTTTTGAGATCTATACTTTCTCGTTATTTCCTCATTTGTTAACATACCCTCCATCTTTAATCTTTAATCCAATTTATATTTCTAATCAATTAAAGCAGGTATTCACACATACTCACCATATCATTGAGTAATGACCCTAGCAGATCACCTCTTCATTATGTCGATATTTAGTCACCTTTGCATTCACCAATGTAGATTTTTTTGAGACATTTCAATTCTCCAAGCTCTACTCCTTTCTTGTCATATTCACGTCTTATACTTTCTTCATCAATTATTACTCTGACATCGTCCGTTATCCCTTCTCATTCTCAACATACAAATACCATCTAAATCTATTATAACACTATTTATCGAACATACTTATTTGTTTCCTAGATTTTGATCTGCTCTCTATTCCTATCTAATCACATGAGTTAACTTTTTAACACACTGATATGGTAGCGTAAAATCACTTACACAAGAATGATACCTTTCACCTACTTTATCTTCTTACACGGTTTCACTTATAAAACAACTCCATACACTTTTTCAGCTACATTCCTTAATTTCTCCAACTAACTTCAAATTCTCTCTTTCAATTTCATCTCTCTAACTCATCTTATCATATTCGCTCAATAAAGCAACCAATATCATCAATCAGGCACACCGCAATGAGAGTATAGGTAGGTTTTCTATTGCTGAACTCAGTCAGAACTTGCACCCCTCCATTCACATCCATTTTCTCACCCACAAACCCACCCATATCCTACTACACTCATCTTCTCACTATATGTCCATCACGAACCGCAACAGTAAAAAACACTTTCGATGAGAACACAAAACCATACCAAATCACTATAATGTGAGAACCAAGAGAACATAAACAAACAAACACTCAGACTCATACCTCCGCTAAATTAATCACCTTTAAACTCCAATCACATAAGAACTAAAACAAAAAATAATATTCATTAATAACCATTATAATTACTACACACGCTACAGTAACTACTACGTCATACAATACTTTCAAGGTTTATAGTGTGTGTATATCATTTTCTTCATCATTTACCTTACAAGAGTATTATTATTCTTTATCAATATTAATCTACCAAATACTACAACAATGCCAATATGCATAAGAGTTCCCATAAAGACGAATATCCACATAATTGTCAAAACTATATGCACATAAACGGTCTGTTGCAAATCCATAAACCAAATAAAAATAACAAATTTAATTATACTTTAAACTGCTACACCTCAATTTTCTTCAGATTCAATATATGAGTTTAACAAAATGATAGATATTGAGATTTGATACCACAACATCATCCTTATAAAACTCATCCTTAAACTCCTCTCAAACACGACATCTCCAATTATCTAAGATATCGAACCAAACAATCTAGAATGTCCCCATCAAAATAATTCACTCGAACGTACACTATATTAAGAATAAACAATATAAATCATCCGGAACTAATACAATCCTTCCCTACAACACACACACACTAATTTATAATCTTTATTTCATTATCACTAATTATCTACAGTTCCCTTAAATCTTCAACGTCTCTTACCCTATGTACATAACTGCTCCAAATGAGAGTGTACGATTAAATCGTCCGGCTCAACTCTCTTCCACACAAGACTCCAATCACGAGAACTCATGATAAACACCAACAACCTCAATACAACCGCTTTTACTATAGATACATCGCTCCTTATAACCTTCCAAATCCAATCAATCACCACCAAATATACACAGCCTCCTGACACATACTTGATACATTTCACTAGTAAATTTCACATATACACATGCTGTACATGTGTATCCTATGGAATCTTAACATCATCAAACAAACAAAAAAAACCATATAAAACCAATCCACTTAACAATATTAATAACCAAGCATCAAATACTCCCAAACAATAAACCTAATTAATTATAGCTAATACATGACGCACCAATACATAACAACAAACCGAGCCACACATATCCACTTTTACCATCACTCTCTCCGGACAAGTGACAACATCATCATTTATCTATTGCCTTACCAATCATTCTGTGAGTGGGTGGAGTACAAGAATGTCTTTTCCGAGAGTGATACTACCTTAAACTCCACCACACTTCCACCACCTCACGATGAAATTTCCCACTAAAACTTATTAACAAATATACAGTATACAGAAAAAAAAAGTGACAAATCTCATATTTTACATTATAACTAAAGTCAGAAAGAATCGACCTCCTTAATTTCTCTCGATTCTTAACACTCTTCACGCGCTTCCTTCCAAGAAGACGCTTCACTCATTTTTAGCCCTAGTAATGTCCTCATATAATTCAATTCCTCATTACACACACAATACCAATGTATATTAATCATATATTAATACACACCTTCCTTGTAGTTTTCTAACTCAACGATGAACACCGTGTTTAAGTGTAATATTCGTCTTATTATTTTGCCAATCCTTATATAAATATTAAATAATCAATAGTATCAATCTTATCTTTTGAGCAAATATCATCAAAATAAAAATTATAGAGCTTGATTTTAAGTACACTTCAATTTCCCACAAGCTTCTTTTTTCCTTTAACCACGCCGGTTTAATATCTAATACCAGTACTAAGAAATACAAGTTTCCAACCATGTCCGCGTGTTCGTGAGAGCTGATCTTTCACGTTTATCTCTATCTCTCATCACAGGCCAACATTCTCCTCACTTACAACTTTCATTTGCAGACTACCTAACAATCTAGATCATACAGATACACACTTCAAAAAATATAATGTTGCCATGCAAATTATGTCTCTTAGCTTATCTTTATCTTGTTTTTCTTATCTATTTTCTAACTAAAACTGGAAAAACATTTTAATTAATAAATTAACTTAATTCACTCTAAATCTCTTTTATTATACCGTTTTTACTATAGCGATGTCAGAAGAAAATATATACATACTTCTATCTTATCATGCATTTGCACACTTAACTTCCTCCACTCTTTACATTTCTCCGCTACTTCTCTTGTGTCTGTATTCACATATTCTCACAAAATCCAAGGCCGTCCACTAACCTTAATTTTACATATGCAGACACAACATAATGATCCGATAGTAGTCAAACCTATCTCCCTTATGAGAGAGCCCCAACTGATTCACACCATCTTCTCGTATACACGGTATTAGAGGATCAACATCTCCTTCTTCACCAACACTAAAATCAACTCAGTATTCTCTTATCACTTCGTAGACCAGTCCATCTACCCCTACATACAAAAACTAAGAGTATAAAAAACCGTAAACTATGGATAACTCTTTGTGTTTAATTAAAGATAAGTATATACATATACTCAATAAACAATAAAATCACACTGAGTAGGAGAAAAAATCCACTATTAATAACACCAATTACAAATTTTTCATTCTACACCTCCGTCCACCACCTAAGTTTGTCTCATAATTTGAATGCCACCAACTTCATTCACTTTGTTCATTCCCAAATATCCTCCTGTATTATTAAATCCCCTTTTCATCTAACTCACCTATTTTGGATATACTCAGTACCCTTCATTCCAACCAATCTCTCAGCCGACCGTTCCTACTCCAACGAGTACTATCAATGCACGGACTCCCTCCACTCACCTAATCTTCTGCTAACTTCAAGAACACTTCTTTTAATACAGCAACTTCTTCTAACATAGCACTCTATACAACCAACTTCTTCTAACAACAGCTTCTTCTAACAACAACTTCTTCTAACAACAACCTATCACACTATCTACTTATAACTCTATTTACACAACTCTTAAACATTTACACTCAATCTTAGTAAATCTTTCTCTAGGAATCTGAACCAACTATCAAAAGTCTATCCATCACGAACAATACTATATCTTAAATCTCACGGAACTCTCCATTCAATACATCCCAGTTAACTCCCTTCGCTGTCCACTTCTCTCATTCTCTTTCCAGCACTTTTTACTCCTCCATTCACGCACTTCATCCAATTCCCATAACAGATTTATCCACAATCTTCCAACTCTCATACTTCCAAACTCCTATCCCTAACATCTCCTAAATCCTGCTATCACACTTTCCCCTCAGCTCATACGCACCACTATATATGTGGCAACACCACTATACCAACACTCAAAGATTAGTACACCTAGTTTTCCTTATCTTCATCTTCTCTTGTTTCATTAAAAGTCCACAGCGGCAAATCCATATCTCTCATATATTTGCCTCTTCTCTAAATATTATACACCTCCAACCAAAATCATCCCTCTCTCCCTCTTTCTCCCGAAAAACAAATTATTAAATCTCTATTCCATTCTGACATTTTCACATCTCGTGACTCCTCACTAATTCAAAACAATCCGCATTTCATTTACTAATTTCGTGACCCGCATGAGAGTTATATACCGAGTCGGTTTAACGGCGATTCAATTGACCACTCTTCGCGACGGCTCCTGCATTAGCATATTCGCTCTCCTTTTTTCAGAGCAAGACACATTTAAAGATGGTTATGCTTAGTCAACCCGGCACACGTACACAACCCAATCTACCTCCTTCCCTATTCAACCAACAAGGTCATCCACTCCTTCGAGCACCCTCATTCACTCGGTGACGATCTTCCTACGACACGCAGCGCGACTCATACTGTCATGGTCAGTACATCATTCTCATCTCCCCCCGCACACAGGGATATGAAAAGTAGATAAGGCGCAATGATTCAGCTTAAGGTGGGTTTATGGGTGGAGTAGAAGTGCGCTGTTCGAATAGTTATTTCTTCAAAGGTTGCTCCCATTGTGCAACAGCCATCATAACTGTGGCATATCATGAGTGGAGTAAACGTGGTGGTTTAGTAATATCTGTTTTACCTGAGAAATGACTTGCAGAGTAATGAACTATGAACAGCACACAAAAAGTATACACATTTGCGCCTTTAACTCCACTTCACAATTAAATGCGTGATGACACATTAAAAATTTAATCCATCCCGTTCGAGACAAACCTGTTTCACAAAAGTTAATGCGATGATGAGCCCTCTCCCTCATATATCATCAAATCACTTCTCTCTATACATCTTCATCACTTACAACTAATATTCATATATATATAACCAGTAACCCTTATTCACAAATATCGATACACTCTATTTATACAAAAACTATTTATCTCACCCTATTACCATATATATATATATATATCAATAAAACTTAGTTAAAACTCATATAACTCCCTTTTATCTCTATCACATACATATCACCTAATAATTCACTTATCATAGTACAATATCCCAACTAGGTTTCACAAAACTTCTCCAATAAATTCAATTATATACCTTAACGTTATACATATATACATATCACCGGAGATAACATATATATACCAGTATATTTATATGTCATCACTATATAATATGTCAATCACAGTCTACATATATTATACTAGTCACCACATAACTAGTAAGGTGGTACGTGGATAATTTATTATATGGTTACCGGTATATACCGGAATTTATACTTATGAGGGATAAATGGAATTTGACATTTTTTTTAATAATATATATATATATATATATAATATACTAAGTTCTACATAGGTTTCCGGCCTAGCATATATTATCTCCTATCTCAGTACACTATAATCTACAAACTACTTTACATTGAGATAGTAAATAAAATTCACTCACGGATAAGATAAATTAGAAAAACCCTTCACTCTATTCCTAATCTATAACCCACTATCATTATTAATAACTAAATATTTAAGGAAAATTAGTAAAGTTTAATTTGTCAAGAAAATTGTAAAATTCCTTAGTGATTAATCAACAATACCTATAAACTAAATAATATATTATTTATTAAAGGTAAACAATAGTTTACCATCACACAATGTTCTTATCCTAAAAATGTATTTATTTGTATTTATCACATTAAATAAACAATAATTTAAATATTTGCAATGTGTTATATATATATATATATATATTAATATATATATATATTATATATATATATAATTATATATATACAAATTATAATTTATTGATATTATATAATATTATATTATTATGCTCAACTTTACTATCAACATCTATATCTTAAATATTATATAAACATAATAGAGCACATCTCGGATCTATTATTTTTATTTATAAAGTAATGAGATGAAGTATAGAATGTACAAACACATTTTGAAAAATATTATTTTCTTTACAATCAACATGGTAAAAGCGACACAAGCACACTTCAAAATCTTAGATTGCTAATAAATCTGAGAATTAATGTCGCTGCAATTTTAACATTAAATTAATTATTAAATTTAAATCTGAATTTGTCCATACTATTTGTTTTCATGAAAAATTTTAAATTTTAAGTAGATTTTAAATAAATGTTTAAGTGTTTATGAATCATTGCTCAAGTAATAATATAAAACACATTAGCAGGTAAATGTTAATTAATTTATATTTAGACAGTCTCTGTTATCTACGATTTAAAATTTTACGTATAATATAACTGAAAAATATTGAAAAATTAACTTTAAAATTGTACGAAATATTAATATAATAAAAATTGAAAAATAAAAGATAATTTAATAATGGAATGATTATAGTAATAGAATTTTATCATACTTAAATAAACCCAAATTATACTTGCACACCTCTTTAATCACACAGATATACATTATCACCGGTTTAATCAGTATGTAGATATGACCTTAATGATATGTTCTATCATCCATGGACTAAACATATAATAATGTAAAATTCTGATATCTTTTCTTATTTTTTGGCATTTTTCAATGGCTGTATTTCTTTAACATGAAATAGCAAATTCAAGATATATTGCACTATGAATTAGCTTTTAGTAGAGTACTTTAAATTGTGTAAATTTCAGATTTTTATAATACTGCGTTCCAGAATCTATTTAAAGGTTTCAATAAGTCCAGGGCTACAACAAAAGTTTCACCAAAATTTCGAAAAACAGAGTATTAGGACAACATTGTAAATATTTTTATTTGTAAAATAAATATTATTACCAAAAACTTACAATAGATTTATTATAATTTAATACATACTTTAGTATGTATCATCACAAAAATTTTTATACCGTCAAAACAAGTATTCCTTACCACAATCTTGATTAACAAGAAATGGTTTATGAAATCCTCTCCATTCAATCAATAAATTCTTAACAATTTTATTTTCGGTATTTCATATCTTTACTGTTGCTAAACTAATTATTATTTATCAAGAAACAAAAATAATAACAGATTAAGTATAGTATAGTAAGTATATTGATCACCATACAACTTGTCATTAAATAGTATTTCCATAAATATTACACTCTCTATAGTAGCAAAATTGCGTGACAATGTAATTAATAAGAATTTTAGCACAATTGTGATTTATTAGTCTTATAAATAATTATTTACCTCTTTAAAGAGTGAATATAATCTTTCTTTATAATTTTATTTATATTATGTACGCTTCCCCATCACTACTCAACCCCATATGGGTCCCAAAACATTTATATATTATTTGGCTCACCCTGTTACATACCAAGAAGTAAAGTCTTAACAAAAACGAATGAGGTGTTATTTTGAGAACTTTGACCAATGAGGTATAAATATAACAGCCTTGTCAATAAATATATATAGTATAAAAGTATTCAAAAATTATCGAGCGGCAATTATATTTCTCCATTTATATTAATTAGACACGACTGACGGTATAAAAACATGTAAATAAATAAGAACACATATAAGTATAAAAGTGGAACAATATTTCCTATATATATATATAAATACTTTATATATATACTATATATTCCTTTTATATATATATATATATATATATATATATATATATTATATATATTAATTAATATATTATATATATATATATATTATAATATTATAAATATATTATATATATATAAAATAGATTAATACTGGTATATATATATATAATTAGTATAATATCATATATATATATATATATAATATATATATATATATTAATAATTATATTAATAATAATATATTAATTATTAAGTTAATTATAATAATATATATATATATTATATATATATATTAAATATATATTATTATATATATTAATTTAATAATAATATATTATATACACTTATAGTTTTGGAATACTAGAATAAATAAAGTACTGTAAATAATAGCTTGAGTAGGCAATATAATAAAATCGCACATGTTGGTATTATATATGTTTTATTTATAACATAAAAGATAGTCATAGGTAATATATAATTATAAGAGAAAATACTGTATATATATAGTATATAAAAAAAGAGTATATATAATATATATATATACCAGTAAATTATAAGTAGTATTTATATATATGCACAATGATTATTATTTTGAGGCCCTAACCTTATTTAAGAGGGGGATATAATAGACTTAGATAATATATTGCTAATAAATAATATATATATATATATATATATATATATATATATATATATATATATATATATATATATATATATATATAAATTTTATAATAATCTATATTTATATTTACACATTTTAAAGAAAAAAAATCTCATTTATTGGACGTTTTTAAATAAAACTTGTATATTTCAATGAAAGGAAGTAATGTATGGGGAGTGACTAACTTCACGATGAGGTAAGTCTTAAAACAGTTGAGAAGAATTTTATCTGGGGTTTTGAGTGAGCATGAAGGTTCAAGAGTTGCAAACCAACTGATAAGTGGAAGTTGAGCGAAGAGGGCGCTTGAACGAAGAAAAGTATGGTAAATATGGCAATTATCTCTATGTTTTTATATATCTGTTTGTATGATGTTAAATTAGTGGCTCGAATATAATTTTTTGTACGTCTCCTCATGTACAGTGACTATTTAATATAAAACTCGTATAGTTTATAAATTTATATTATATAACTTTTGCCAAAGTTTTGTGAGAGTGTGTAAATAAATATTAAGTCTAAGGTGAGACCGAAATAATATATTTTTTATAGATATTAAATGTTATGCAAATGTTTTTAAATGGTTGTAGTAACATTATATCGGATATATTTCAAAATATAACAAATAAAGTAAAATTATAGATAAATTAATTAAAGTCCACAATTAACGCAAAGATCAAAAGAAACCTAAATTCTGGAATCAGTGAAGACAGTAAACTCTCACTCACAGTAAAGATAGGGTGGTTTAAATTAAAAGTTTCCTGCCTGTAATTTTTGGTAATAGTCAAGCCACAAGAGGTTTGATTGAGTGCAACTTGATTGCCCATAGTTAATTGTAATTTAGTAAATCTATTTTCAGTAAGAGTTAAAGGGTTAGAATATGATCAGGTATTTTAATGGATTCGACAGTGAATCTTTTATCACAAATAAATAAATGAAAATAATTTTTTTGTATTCTTTTAAGATGTCGTTAAATGAACGATATATCGCTAGAATATGAGGTCGTGGTTTTAGCTCTAACTGTATTATAAGTTTTTTTTTGTACGTTTATTTATTTTAAAATAAATGATATTGATATATGTATTTTCATTGTTATTTTTGTGTTAAAAGCGTGTGTACTCTAAGTAGGATGAGAGCATCTTTTTTTACGATTATTATCAAATTCGCACTAGATAGATGAGGAGGTGGTTTCAGATTTGTGGTAAGTAACGTTAATTATATTGGTTAATTATTTTTTAATATTTTATATTTTTGTTTTATTTCTATTTATAATATTGTGGTTGATATATCGATCTTTGTAAAGCTGTATGCACCTGTGGTGTCGCACTTCAGGTTTAGTTTGGATAATTTGGCACATTATTGTGGTATTTCTTAACTCTTGTGAATATGAAATTTGTCTCTTTAGAGTTTAATTTTTACATTAGTTACTTTACTGGATTCAAAATATATAATCTGATATTTTTTTTATATCTTCTATTTCTGAAATCAATAAGCTAAGTAAACTAAATAATATATTATAAATATTAATATTATAATATATATATATTAATAATTATATATTAATATTATATTATAATTATATATTATATATATATTAAATATATATATAATATATATTAAATAGTAATATATATATATTAATATATATTATAATTATTATATATATAATATTATATATATATAATATATAATATATATATTATATATTAATATATTAATATTATATATATAATATATATATATATATATATATATATATATATATATATATATTACTTATTTAAATAATATATATATATATATATATATATATAAGTTCAACTATTATTACCATTTAAATTACACTTTTGATAAAAATATTGCTGAATTGTGGTATTGAAGTAATATAATGAATAAATACACTGAGTTTCATATTCAAGTATTGTGAGACGATTATTTATTTATAGTACGTTTTATTCTTATATAATATATAATTTATATTTTTGTCTTTAAAAATAAAATATAATTCTCTGTAAATAATTATGGAGGAACTGAGGCAAGGAGAAAGTTAATTTTTGTGGTACTTAAGTACTTCTTATGTTTGGTCCTCGAAATTTTAGACTTGTTATGAGTCAAACTTTACCAACTCCTTGAAAAGACTGTACAAGGAATTCTTCTTTTCCCAGATTAGAAACTGAATTTATTTATGACACTCGATAGAGAGAATAGAAACGATAGTATATTATAGTAACCTTCTTAAAATTAAAACTAGAAACTATACAACTGTATTCTTTATAGGAGATGCAGTGAGTTCGCCCAACTAAATGTTCAAAATGTATTTGTCTGAGCCATTTTTTTTCTCCCTCATTTACAACACAAGTAGACTGCATATGAGACCGAGAACTCCAAGTGCACTTGTATACGCAATTGAGACAGAGAAATGGGCATTGTAAGCACTTTCTTCTCCTCAAAGGTAGAGAGGACTAAGTAACTTTGTCTGTCTTTTATCATTTTTTCAACTTTTTCATCATTAATGAGCTATTTATCGCCTTTGTCATTGATTTGAGGTACTGTGGCAAAAAGGTTTTTGAGCGATAAATCTTATGTATAAGGATCATTGCCTATGAAAAAATAGGAAGTCACCTCGTTTGTCGCTGTGTGAGTATGATAGAGAGTGAAGTGACTTCATAGCGGTACTTCCAATGAGCTACCACTTTCTTCTGTACTGCTACTACATTTACACTAACCTCCTTATTACCCATTTCAAGTGTTTTTGAATATTTGCCATAATTTCGCTGCGACACAAGACAATGCTAGCTATTCTTTCACATACTCACAATCCTCTTGATGATTTGAATTCATTAAGAGTAAGGGTATAAATGTCAGGTATCTAGGCATCTTAAGTTTACTACAATATTTAAAAATTTCCACATTTACTTCGTGCTCTGGAATATATAATGTGTCTAAAATTTCGGAATCCTTTCTGTTTTGTCTATCCTTTTTATTCAAAATCTAAAACTCTAAAGCGCGCCATAACATTCTTCCACTCGTTCTATTAATTCTTTGTGGCATCGAGTGACCTCGACTCCAGTCCATGCATTGGCAAGTATGTAGAGGAATATGCTTACCAAGAGAGCAGCTAAACACCATATTAGAATTACAGAGATTGATGCATATCAGATTCTGATGTTTGTAACTAAATATATAAATCATCCTTATGTATTCACGCATATACCCGACTGAGAGAGAAATGAGTTGTCAAAATACCTCACATAGCACACTGCTTTATCAAGTACTATGTTATGCCATCTCCTAGGTTATAGGTTATAAATTGGAGAATGGCAAATGTTAACCTAGTGAAATTAAAACATGGAGGAGTACTAATAAGTCATTCTAAAGAAATGCAAATTGATCTGCTTTATTCATAGGTTACAAATATAATGTTAAACTTCCCAGAGGTCTTTTCAAAACATGCGATTTAACTCGAGAGCTCTACTTTTTATCTCTAAGAAGTGAAATTACTTATTGCGAGCTCTATTATGAACTAAAAAATTTTTTGTGTGGAAACCCTGCATCTTCTGCACACTTTTGATGACACTCAGGTACACTCCTTGATTCACAAATTGGAGAATTGAGTAAGTTCTGCGCTGTTCCGACTCATGAGATATGTGCATAATTCCGAAGTCTCTTGTCAGTTGAGGTATTGTACATGTTCTTTAGGATGAATTAGAATCATAACATTCCGAGAGCTCATAAAAGACTGAGGATCAATGAATTGCGGGATAGAATCGGGCTAGTCTACTCTTATATATAGTGTTTTAACCATACCAGATATTCTCTCTTATTTGTCGTAAGAGATATTTCATTGGCTGGAGACTACGGTGAATTGGGTCTCTAGTAGAAACCTGAGCTATGTCGGCCATTGCTTATATAGATAGTAATTGGGTGGAAGTGTTCTGTTATTTGTGACTCAAAAACATGATGATTAATTATTGACCTTGATTGTTAAATGAGATGAACCACGTTTCGCTCAAATTATCTGAGCTTTCCACAGATATTTCTTCTCTGTATCATGGTTAAGCAATGGTCTGGTGGCATTTGCACAGGCGGTTCTCCTATCTCGTCGAAGAACCGACTCTTTATTTCCGAAAATACCCGTAACTATTTTGCACTATATAAACCTGGCCATTAGTTGGGATCCGTTATCACTCTACACCAAGACGATTGATTTGAATGGACACAAATGCGTGTACATATCTTATCCTTTCAGCATATGGAGTTGAGATCTATCACCTGCACCTCCATTCTGTTTACATTTGTTACTAAATAACAACTGCTAGCCAGAGTACAGATATACACACTGGAAAATAAAACTGAAGAAAGAAAGTCAATTGTCGGTTAGTTAGAGAGAATTTATTTTTATTGAGAACTACTCCCTAATTATTGCTAGAATTAAAATTAGAAATATATAATACTCATGAAATCAGACTATATACCTTAGTATATAAACTTATCTTCTCAGAATACTGCTGATATACTCAAATTCCTTATATTAGAAGTATTATGGTAACATTATATTTATCTTAACATAAAATGTTCCTTAATTTTGGGATATATAAGATATATATTTATGGTTGAGAATGGGCAAATATTTATATATCTTATGATACCTTTCACTCTATTCTGTATAACTGTGAATGGTCTGGTTAACTTACATTATATAGTATCATGAATAAAAATCGTTATTTTTCACTGTGATTATTAGGGGATCCTAACTCGAATTATAAACCAAATAATCACCTTAATTTTTGAGATGAGAAACTCTTCCTCAAAAACATTCAGCTATATATTTCACGGCTTGTAAATAAAATCTATTGCTTCTCATTTTGTAGTTTTCCCTTTCAAGAAAATAGCAAGAACTCTCCACTTTTTAACTTATTAAAAAATTTTTGGAAACTTACTAGATATATTCTCATCACAAAATGACTCGAAAATTTCCCATATGTTCGAGTTAGATATTGACATAGTGGACGTTGTACTTAAATATATATAAAGATTTATATATATATTGATAAAAGTTTAATATATATATATTATAATTTTTTTTACAATATTACTTAATATTATAATAGTTTAAAGAGAAAGTGTATACTAAGAAAATTATTTTTGTGATTCTGAGCTAATTTACGCTGAGATTCCAGCCCGGAACTAGAAAAATTTCTAGTTTACTCACGGTTCATCACTACTCATACCCATCACTCAACTAACTCTTCCCAACTCATAATTATCCAATGATCATTATCTCCTTTTCACTTCCATTAAATTTACGTAACATCTCACTATCAGCTATATATCTGTTACTGTTATATCATCTATATCTAAGTACTAAAACACCATTCACAAACTAGGTTATAATATTATAGATGGAGGTCGTGAGTTCTCAATAAATATACATGTTTCAAATTTCCCATATCACATTAGCCATACATAATTTATAATATCACCTTCAATAACGGCCTGTCCTACAACTCTGGTCCATTATTACAACTCTAAAAATGACATTTACGCTTTCAGTTTACACACACACATTGGCCATAACAATACTATATCTTACTCTAACTACTTTAAGCTACACATTCGCACTAGTTTTTAATTCTTTTACAGGTACATAATACATTAATACGCAAATAACTTAACCTCCATAATGATCCACCTTACTAACTTAACCAATTCCTTATAACATACCTAAATCAAATGCAGTCAAACCGTGAGTAAACGTAATATAAACATCAATCAATTATACAACTACACTATAAACTTATAAGATAGGTTCTACTTACACTATAGTCATTAGTAATATATCGCAACTCACAAGATAGTATTTCTAAATCACATATAATTTATCTGAGATGCCACTTTCACTCACCTTTTACTGATACAATTCACTCACATAGTAGTATTCGCTATACATTCTATATTATATCCATCATAGATCTTCTAGCAAATCCAATATAGGTATATAAAACACTTTATATTATTATTATTCATTATATACATATTTCCATAATTTATATATAATATATTTCCTCAACGCTACTCTTACCTTTGCACCTATAGGGTTTGGGAATTTAAAAAAAAAAAACCCGTTCGTTTTTTTTAAAAAAAAACACGTTTTTTTTTTAAAAAAAAAGATCTAAAGATTAGTAATTATTATTTGTGATTTTTTTTTTTGTTTTTTTTTTAATTACTTAATTTTTTCATATATGACCAATTACACACCTACCGTCTTTTAGAGCTATTTAGCACTTAAAATAACAACAAGTAAAAATACAATACTCATAACTAAGGCGAGAGTTATCTAGATAACTGTAAAGTTTTATTAAGTGCTCTAGGTCAATATCAAATAAATATATCATCCTCTCCTACATGATCTCTGATTATTATTACGCTATCATTTTATCCTATAATATATTATATATAATTTACTCATCACATTCGTCACTTACATCAAACAAACTGTTTCAAACTTTTCGTAAAAAATACACCTAAAATCTTTACTATGAGCAATACCTGATTACATATCTACACATTCCTTGTAATATTACTGAACAAGATTGCATTTTCGCACCAACATCACATAATCACATTAAGGTAACATATCCTCTTATCACATTACTTTATTATTATATATATCGATATTCGTTCATCACTTAGCTATATTTATCATAACCTTACAAAACTATCATAATCCCCATATATATATATATATATATATATTATATATATATTATCTTCATTACCTTTTTCTCCCCAAGAACTGGTGGTAAGGTTGGCGTAAACAAGCATCAGAAAAGAAAAGCAGTAGAAGGAGACTACAGCTCACCTAAAAAGTCGCAAAACCAAGAGTAAAGCCCAGCCCTTTACCCACCCCCTCCTGTTCCATTAATTGGTAAGGACTCGTCCCGACACAGAATCGAAAGAATCCACCACACAAGAGCCATTCACCTTCTGCATGGTACACTCCTGTCGTTGTGTTTGTTATGCTCAACCCTCTATCCCTCATCTTGTCAAAACAATTCTTTCTATCTGCGCCTACATCTACACGTGCAAACCTATTCAAGGGATCAAATCTTAACACACCACCATTTTTGAACACCAGGTTTGGGCCACCACCAAACCATACTCCAGCAAAACAATCACAAGAACCCAGGCCCACTATTCCTTCTCTCTTTCATTCTAATGGCACACTTATATATCCTCACAAGCCTCTCATGTCGCAATAATTCCCACACCATTTTCCTCCCCTTGCAGAACATTCGTCCTACTAGAAACTCGATATCCACTCCTTTCATATCGATTCTCAAAAGAGCCGGTTCACGGCTTTTCTTATGCGACACAAAACTTCTAAACAAGTCCAGTCACACCTATAAATCCACTGCTTAAACACACCGTGACTAGCATCTCCATAATTCCCCTTTCATCTTTACACTTGTTACTCACCTCCTACAGTGACAATCTGCCACGACTCCAACCTTAACCGAGAGACACTTCCATCAATTTATTCTTCCTCTCGTTCGTATCCTACACGATGCATTCAAAACTAAAGAAATCCCCTTTGATCGTCTCACACCCAGAGCTCAAAATCTCAATTCTACAAATATTAGCCTTTGTCAATTCCTGCAATCTCAAATCCAATTCTTCTCTGCCACCTACTTCACTAGCATCCATTACAGATTTTTGTCCCACTCTCTCTTCCCCATTGAACATCACATCATGAGTGAGACACTACTTGTAAGATTCATATTCTCTCTTAATAATTTCCATCGACCATCTGAGGACAACTAATTTCATATATTTAACCAACATCATCGTCATCCTCCCATAACAAATATAACCACAACAGGTAATCCTAACACATCACACCTTGTCTCATGTTAAGATCCAACAGGCGCACTGAGAAGGACCTGTCACATTCTCCTATTTATTTACACCCAATCTGATTTTAATTTGTCATACTACGCCACCCTTCCTTGCCATTCACAAACTTTCCTACTAACACTCTGCATCGTCCGTTCAACCGGTACCCTCCCTTCTCATCCAACATCATACCTCCAAACACTGTATTGTAACGCTTTCAAATGGCCTTTGCCCTTTTCACACACACACTTTTCTTGAGACTAGCACCTCTCACCATCAAAGACTCACCTTATACATTTCAACACACTATGAGCGCAAGGTTGTTTCCTTCACTCCCACACACAACCATAACCTACTTATAAATCGCTACACAAGTTTACATCTATATCATAACCACCCCTCCTTTTTCACACCCTTTAACCATAACAATTCTCTGAGTACTCAATCCATACTTAAACTCTTCACACATTCAACGCCCAAACAAAAACAACCAAAAATCATCCGTCTACTTAGTCGAATAGGGGATACAGGCACGAGCACCCTCCGACTCATCTTCCCCATCACATCATAGTTAACACACACCACTAAGTTCTCCTGTTCACACTACACCCACTCTACAATTTATCTCTGTCTCATCAACACCCCCTATTCTCATTTCATTACAAATCATGTATAATATCACCATAGGAGACATAAACTAACACAGACGTGTTTCCCTTCAACTAACCGAGCCCTACAGAATTACAATACCAACATTCACCTCTTTTCCTGGACACACCACATTGTCTATACTTATACACCACCCCTTCACTCAACGATAGTCCACTCAGCTCGATATCACTCCACTTTTGCTTAGTTCCATATTCAAAAAGCCACTCTTTATATCAACATACCATAATCACTCACACAAATCACAAGACCTTCCCTATTACCCTATCATAAACCCTGTTGCCAGCTAAATCCTATTATACAACTACTCAACACTCATGGAACTAAACTCTCTCCCACCCTTCCTCTCTCCTGAATTTCTCTACATTCTAACTTGTCTTTTATATTGTATCCACCTGATTTTCATTAATCCTAGGTAATACTTGAATCCCACATTCCTCTACTACTCCTAAGAGATCTACGCAATCCACCTTGATCTTCCTTTCCACTATACTATCACACTCTTTTCCTTCAGACCCTCACTCCCCGGGCATCGGTACCCTTTCGACCAGAAACCACACTCCAAGCAATTCATTGACTCTTTACTCCTACACAATAACACTTCTTAATATCAACTAAAACACATTGACATACTATACTAATTTTCTTACAGCTAACCCTTTATCTCCCTTCACCACCAACTTAATAATACAAAAGGATACTTCATCTACTGCACTCCTCCTCCCACAAAACCTGCTGCTAATATCTATAGCAAGCCTGCATCCCATCTCACCAAACGCTTATATCTCGACACACACCTCCTAACGATCCATCAATACTCATCTGCCTGACCTTCTTTGCAAAATCATTTTCACCAGTAATACTTACATCTCATAAAAGTGCAGATTTGAGCCATTCTTTGATTCTGGTTTTCAACTTTCTCACTCTACCCATTTCCTCCTCTCCTGTGTCTGAACACACATCATCCCCCAAAAATAACCTAGTCCTTCTTGTACCCATCAAAACCCACACACAGCTCATTAACAACACTAATCACACATATCACTGAGCTCAATAATTATACAAAAATGGATCTAATTTTCAAAGTGTTGCAACCTGTACTCCCCACTTCAGAACTCACATCACATACTTCTATAACGATCCAATTACCAAAAATCTACAATCCTCCTACACTAATAAATTCATTGCGAGTGGAATAAGCATGTTCCCTTATTCTTACCTCTTCTCACAGCATTCTATGACGCCTTTCTTAAAACCAAGAAAGAGTTTCCTAATGTCCCTTCTGTGTGAGGTACCACACACTCAACCAATCATCGATCACCCTCTTCCAAACTGCTCATTACCGTTCTTTTCTATGACCAAACAATCTTAATGCACACTGTCTTAAGCACACTCCTCTTGTCTCTTCCCTTCCACTTTCAATAATTAATCTTCCATGACTCTCTTCTTCTCACACAACTTCATCAATTATTGCTTCTCCAGTCACAACTTCATATCCATCGCGTCTCATTATTTTACTTTTGTAACTTAAGAGCTTGCATCACCAACCTTATCATATTATTCGACACCCTTACTTGGCAACCTGTTAATCAATTCTTACTCTCCTTACTTACATGTGCTAAAACACCCACATATAATTCTTATGCCAAAAGCTGGAGACGGTTTATAATTGTTGTCCTTCACTCATGTTTTCCCTACCCAGTATCTTTTTATCCAGCATATCAAACTTTTCACATTCCAACACTGGCATTTTTACTTGTTGAGCGTATATCTTATCATTCAAATAATCACTCGCCCGTCTATTACCATTTCCATTCCGGTTGGTTCAACTAAACTTCTCTACTCTTAATCCATTTCACCTTCACACTTCCTTCTGATAACAATTGCTATCTTCTTCTCTCTCCTTCAATTCCTAATTCCCCCAACTAAGCTTTAACCTTTTTCTAAGCATAGAAACAACAAATAAGGATTTCATCACATGAGCATTGAACAATCTTTTTCTCCACCCTTAATATAAAACCCCTCCCCCCTTGTATCGTACACACATCCCAAATAACATACTTCAAACACTCTCTCTTATTCACCCAACACACAAATCAATCATACTTTTCACTCGATACCAACCCTGTATTAAAACTATAAACTCCAACTCTAGTAATACCTTATGGATCACGTCTCTTGAGTTCGTTTCATTAATTATGCAAAGGAGTAATCTACTATACACAACAAACCTTCCTAACTCTTTTCCCTCACAATTCGAGAAACATATCACCTCTTTCCTCAACCACTTCTTCTCCTATATTCAATACGCTCACAGTCGCAGCTAATAACCTTAAATGTCCGAGAGAAATTTCACTAAATATACCATCCATTCGTCATATAAAACCATTATTACACTAATTTAATTTCAATACTTTATTATTCATCATTTATATATACTCAACCACTTACTTTCCAAATATTTTACAACTAACATATATGTACATTTCACACATTATAGCTTCAAATAGCCTACTAGGAAGGACTTCATACTGGTAGCCATCAAACTAAATATTATATACATCTATTAAACAACCTATCTAACTAATTCTTATACTAATGGAGGTATAAAATAATAATTCATGTATATAAACTATACACATATATCATATTATATATGCCCTCTTGATACAAGATAGCCATAGGTAATGCTAATTTTGAGGCCTAAAAATATTATAAATCAGTAATATGGTATTCCCTAAAACTAGATATATAAATATATTATATAGCCTGAGTTAAGTGTCAATAAAAAGCAGTCACTCAACTACACCTTAACTAATTTACTATACTCAATATTTCCACTGGCATTATACTATATGTGAGATATACTCATATATATACTACGACCCAGATCTCATTATTTTCGTTAAATATCATATTATTATCCTCTACTAGATAACATACTTAATGTAGTATACCAAATATTCTGAACTGTATAAATCAAATATATATATACACATATAGTAAAACTATATTTTACATACACTACCTATTTTTACATTTTTTTTGCCCATTTGATAATTAATCAATAACTAATTAATAACTACTCTAATAGTCCATCTAGGCACTTTTCGTACTATAAAACGGGTCACAAATCGGACATTAATTTCACACAAAGGATTTACTAACTCCTTACCAACTAAAACCTTTAATTCGCTCTAACTATTACTTCAGAAATACTAACTATTGAGACTCTTTACTCAATACTATTATGTCATTCTAGCAATATCACAGGGGAGGAAATTGACGAGGTATATAGCTGGTATAAATATAATACACTGTAATATAATACATAGTATTAATAGTCAATATTTAGACCTAGAAGGGGTATTGGTACTAATTATTCATATCCAATAGTATTTAAAAACACATCTTTAATAATATACATTGAAGAAAAATGGAAGGTTAATCCATAGGCAAAACAAATAAAGACACACTCACAAAACAACATTCGTTTAAACAAAAAACGAGTGTTATTTAAATAAACAAATACAAAATACAAAAGAGTCTAACTATAAAAAAAATTCTGACTTCAGAGCAGCCTATATTATTATCTTTCCTCTTATTAATACCACATACATTCTAGTATATAGTAAAACAATCTTTTGCCTCTTATCTTAAAATTTACAATCCATCATCCCGGTACAAGATTACTCACTTTAGGTCTAACCATTATTCACACCCTCATTCAAACACACACCAACACACCCTCATTCACACTATATAATATAAATATATAATATATAAGTACAAACACACAACATTCATTATTCACCTTATCTGAATAGCTTTCACCTAAAAAATGAAATACCAAATCTTGAGCCACCTAACAATACCTCCTTACTCTCTTATTCTATTTTTTCACACAATCAGGCACGCCTTCTTAAATAAACATAAAACAATAACCCTATATATGATATTAATTACAATATCTATATATATAATATATACCGTCTCAAAAAATACATGCCGCTACCTTTTCAACTACTACCTATATGACCTAGCATACTAATTAAATCAATTCACCCAGTAAAACATGCTAATTTTATATACTGGTCTAATCAATTCCACACATTCCATTATTACATTATATTACGTAATTCTACTAAATCCTACTTTCACAACTCTAACTATACTTACCATTCACATTTATTATCAAAGACACATATCTTCCAAAGCAAAACTAACTTTATTCACTACTTATCTATGGAAGAAAAATATACTATATTTAAAGATTCAAGTTTAATAATTTTAACAAGTTATTACAATTATTTTCAATCAAATTAAAAAGAATTCGCAGATCACACTACATTTGAGCTACATCTCCTCTGTAGGTAACTCCCCCTCTAATTTATATCTATCTTTAATAATCCCTATAATATATACTCTACATTTTATGTCTGAATGCTTCTCTAAGCCTGGAGAGGATGTGGGAATGAATTTGATCACTTAATATGTACAAGTGATATAACACAGAAGGATTTTACAGTTTGTGGAAAACAAGTTGTGTTATTAAACCTAGGGTATTAAGACCAAATGACGTTTAACAAATCATAGTATTATCTCAATCTTATGTAAAGTAGCTGTTATGTTCACATCACTTGGTAGTTATAGAGTGGTAAAATAATTCACTCTTCACCAATTGAGACAGATCTATTCTGGTGAGGCGGACCATTCTGTTTTCCTAGTACGGGACATCGAAGAGTTTTAAACTTTGTAGATAAATTGTATTGTTAGTTGCAAAATCACGTTGTTTTATGGCCATGTTTAACGACGTTCTGGTGATGGTTAGTGGTCTTGACTTGTGTGGAATTGTCCAACCCTCGCTATATGAATATTTTATGATTGTGTGATCTGTTTGTGGTTGTGCTTCAACTTGGTTTGATTCACGTGCTTGGAGGCGGATCAGTATTTCTGCGCGCCCTCTCGGGTGTCATTTTGTGTTTAGATTGTTTCATACGTTCTGGATTATTGTATTATTCATTGTTATTGTATTTCGAGCTGTTTTTATATACTCGTATATATATATATATATATATATATATTATATTATATACTATATAATATATATATATATATATATATGTATATATATATATATATAATAAATATTATATATTTAGTATATAATATATATATATATATTATATATATATTATAATATTAGTTGAAATAGAGAATAACAACAAAATGACATAAAAATCACCCATAAAAATCTCTAAAAAACTCACCCAGCAACTGGACCTGACAACAATCTCAAATATACACCTTAAAACTTAGGTAACACTGCACTAACCCATTTATTACACATATTCAACTGTTCCATTAAACAAAATGTTCCTTACATCTGGAAAAGAGCAATCAAATCATCCCAAACTAAAACCAGGAAAAAGACCCCTCAAACCCCTCCTCCTATCGTCCACTCTCGCTATACTATCCACTATATGTAAACTCTAGAAAAGCTCAATACTAAACATAATAAAACCTCACATCCCCAAATAAACAATCCAACACGGCTTCCAGCAAAACCACTTCAGACCAACAAAACTGCTCTCACAAGAAACAACCATTCCAACCAATAATAATAACCTAAATCTCACAGCCCACCCAACACAAACACTACTGTAGCAATCAACATAAACAAAGCCTTTGATACAGTCCCAAGACACAATCTAATCCACAAAATAGTACAATCAAACATTCCCACTAATTTAAAGAAATGGTTACCCAACTTCCTATCAGGGAGAATAGCCCAAATACAGATAAAGGAATAAACCAGGGCTGCGGAGTCGTAAAAATAAATTTTTTGACTCCGACTCTCCGACTCCTTAAATTCAAATTTGGATTTTCGACTCCGACACCGACTCCACTTAAACAAAAAATTTCGCCTACTTCACTTAAACAAAAAATTTCGAATCCGACTCCGACCTCCGACTCCGAATCCCAGCAGTCAAATTCAAAATTTCGAACTATTCATAGCTTAATGCTTACAGAGTTAACAGTAAAATATAATAATAATATAATAATAAAAATGATAATAATAATAATAATAGCAATTAACAATAATCTTGAAATAAACAAAAGAATTTTCTAAAAGAAAATTTAAAAATTATCTTTTAATAATTTAAGATTATATATTATATATATATATATATATAATTATATATATATAATATATATATATATATATATATTATATATAATATATATATTATATATATTATATATATTATAATATATATATATATAAATATAAATATATATATATAAAATATATATATATATATATATATATATTATATATATATATATATATATTATAATATATATATATATATGATTGCCTAAAAATACACAAAAAACTCAGAAAATTCACTTTGAGACCCGTAATATCTATGTGCGGAACGGTTACACAACGCGAAAATTGCAATATCTGAACAGCATTAACCGACCATATCGTAAATAACTCTTCATAGTTAAATCAAAATAATGAAAATATTAATGTAAATTATCAAACTTAATAACTTGAAGCCACTGATATATTCGCCTCACTTGATATATAGAATCTTTGTTCATAAATGTACCGGTTTTTGATACGATTGACAATATAATAATTAAACGAAGTGTTAATCACTCAATCCTATCCCCACCAGAATATATAGAACAACCTCATTGAACCTTTTTATTAAATTTGTTGTACTAAAACCCGCTTAAATTTAAAAGAAAACTTATATTTTATATTCAAACTGATGGAGTGCAATGGGCTCACCACTTGGACCTACCTTTGCTGACTTCTATATGTCCAATCTGTAAAAACAAAATCCTTCGTGAAACAAACAACCTTAACCCCTTATTTTATATAAGGTATGTCGACGCCACCCTCACTATTTTTTAGGAACATAGATCATATACATCAGTTCATCAATAGAATTCAAGAGTTTCCATGCTTAAAATTCACATACGAAACTTAGGTTAATAATGCAATTTGTTTTTTTAGACATCAAAATCAATGTTAATTCTGACGGCTCATTATCTACAGGCATACATTCAAACCCACTGATAATGGTCTGTATATGAATTATGGATCCTATTCAGCGACTATTTACAAAGAATCTATCGTAAAAATTTTAGTTTACAGAGCATACAACCTATGTTCAACTTAGGAAAACTTTTGATGAACAAATTTGCCGCATTAAGTAAAATTAATTAACTGTGAATCATATATACTATCAGTTGAAAATTTAATTTATAAAACCCTTACAAAATTATATAAAAAAGAAAGAAAGAAAATCAGAAAAATTCGAGTAAATTCTTCTCAAATAAGGGAAGAAAGTGCCTTGTAACTATTTTGAATTCCTCACCTCAAACTAAAGCCTCTCAAAAATTAAAAGTCAGACTATACCATAAGTCCAAACAAACTGTCATCTTCCTTTAGCACAAGAGATCCTTTGCCCGACCAACCATCACGTTGTTGTACCAATTTAACTGCCCCGAGTTAGACTGTAACGTTCGACATATATTGGTTTACACGAATAGATTGTCGGGCAGGGCATATCAACATCTCTAAAGTCCCAAGTAAAATCCTTTGAACATTTCAATACGGCCCATGGCCAATCAACTATTAGTAATATTTCTAAACACTTCACAATATTATACGGAATGTGTTAAGTCCAGAAACTTAAAATTGCGGTAGGCCTTCTACATCAAAACACGCAACCAGAACATTTACATAAAATTTTATGTATTTATCAATCAGACTCAAATCATTTGATTTACTTATTATATTAATTTTTAAGACTTAGTTTATAACAATAATCCTCTGAAGATGCCTCAAGTATAGAGACGAAACGCGTCGGAAAATATAAATATATCTTCTTCTTCTCCTGGATATTATTTTCAAAGATTATTTTAAGGAAATTAAATTATTTACAAAAATAAATATTTAGAACGTTCAGTAAATAAAATCAAAACTTTTAATAAATATTAAGGATATTGATTAAGTATTTGTTTATTAAAGTAATACAATATAATAATATAAAATATAATAATAATTAATAATAATTCTCTAAATTTTTGCCTACTCCGACTCCACTTAAACTGAAATCTTCGACTCCGACTCCGACTCGACTCCACTTGCACAAAGTTTTCGACTCCGACTCCGGGAAAATTGCACGACTCCACGACTCCGACTCCACGACTCCGACTCCGCAGCCCTGAGATAAACAACAAGAAATCATGTACAGTAAATGTAAAAAAAGGGCTACTTTAAGAAGCAATTCTATCCCCCTACCTTATTTAATTTATTCACAGCCAACCCTACAAAACCACAAAACACTCCACACATATAACAACCTCGCAGATGACACAACCATATACCACCACACACAGAACCTAAGCACAACAATTCTTCTGACTCAACAATACACATTAACCAAATTCAAACTTGACTAACTGACAAACAAGAATGTCTGCCATCACCTAACAAAATCACTATCACACCAACATATTGTCTGATTAGTTACAACAGACGCGTAACTTGGCACTACAAACCCAAAAAACTTTTTAAACAATATAGGTAATCCCATAACAAACCCCAAAATTCTTAGGAGTAAACTGGACACACAACCTAACCTTCACAAAACACATTCAAAAACATAACATAGCAAATAGGAAACTAAACATACTAAAACCTAGCGAATGCAGACATTAACAACAATAAACAAATATTTCATCACCATCTAATAAACA
>JABUQX010061398.1:0-16020 GCA_015478945.1 Trachelipus rathkii
GTCGTCTATCCCGGCATTTCTACAACCACAAGGACACACACGGATCCACATCCTGAAGCAGAAGTTTAATTTCATAATATTAAAAAAAAAATTAATCTATTTTACGGAACAATTTTAAAATTTTTAACAGGTCGAATTCCTGCATTTTCAATTTTAAATTACTATTTTTTTAAACCATTTTGGCCCGTAAAAGCGGCTTCCTATATATTTTCGTCATCCTTTGCATACTTATTTGTAGTATTTAGTGTGTTATTTGGTCTCTGACCACTATTTTTATAATATTTAGCGTATGCAAATCGCATCTTAAGCATATATTTTTTGTCTCGTAATATTTTTTTTCAAAATTTTTTTTACAATCGTATATTAACTTTTATTTCCCAACAGCCTCCTTCAGACAGGGAATCATCTAGTGTATATACCGGTAAGTTCATTAACAATGACTTGGATCTCACTTTTACGCTGCTCGAGCTCCAGCTCGAAACAACCACCGAACCTGCCCGATTTCGGGCCCTCTTAAATATATTACCAGTTCACGTTTTGCAGCGCTTGAAAGACGTTTTACCCTCCTTACATTCCCACAACCAGCCCTACAGCCAACTGAAATCCGAACTTTTAAACCGGCTGGGGGAAACCGATGCCGAAAAAGTAAAAAAACTTTTGACTGGTGGCTCTCTTGGAGACCGTCTGCCTTCAGTACTGCTATCAGATATGCTAAATCTCCTTGACGGTCCTCCCGTAGGTAATTGTATACATATTGTTCGCCATCTCTTCCTACAAAAACTTCCCACAGAGATGCAACTGCGTTTAGCAACGGTCGATCCCAACTGTTCATTGCAAGAGCTCGCTACTTATGCAGATAGAGTTTGTAAAGCGAAACCTCTTCCGACAGCAGACATACCATCACAAGTTTCGCACATCACGGATCCCACCAGCAATAATAACTTACCACCAGCGTCTTTTTCGCATGTAAACGAGTCGGTTAATGCCATTCAACACCCACCGGCCACAGAATACGCTTACATTGTATCACAGCTTCAGGTCTTACAAAACACTATCATGGATTTAACAAATCGTATGCGTGCATTCTCCTCCCTCCTCCTACTCCCACTCCTCCTCCCCATCCTTATCCTCTACAACAATATCCTTATCCTCAACAGTATCCTCATCCTTATCCTCTCATCATCCTTATTCACCACCTCCTTCATACCCTCAGCCTCCTCCCAATCCTTCATACCCCCCCTCCCAATGCACCACATACTTATTCTGCATACAATTACGGTCATCATTCTCGCTCTCCTACTATGCAAAGACGTTCCTATCGTCGCTCTCCTACTCCTTCGCGTCAATTCGCCTCTTCTCCTGTTACTTCTCCTTGGTTCAGTTTCCGTCACATAATCAGCAGGGTATTTGTAGAAATCATCAGCGTTTTGGAGATCAAACACGGTCATGTCTTAAGCCTTGCACTTTCGAGAATTTAAACTTAAATACCACTCCGTAAACTCGCTCGGGGTGGTTTCAAAAGCGTCCAACTTACTTTGTGTCTACGATCCGTCCACCAAACTATCTTATCTCGTAGATTCTGGAGTTCTCCATCCTGCTGTTCCACGTTCCATCCTCGGGAAAAACTCCATGCTCCAGAAGTATCAGGTTTTACAAGTGGCTGCCAATGGTACCACCATCACTTATGGTACCAAACACCATTTAACGCTCTCACCTGTCAGATTTCATATGGGACTTACGATTGCCGACGTCACTTACCAATATTAGGTGCAGACTTTCTGTCCCACTTCAACCTTCTCGTTGACATGAACCACAACCGCATTATTGATTTTGAGACACATTTCATCCGCTTGTATCCGTGCTTCCGCTTCCATCAGTGGCATTCATCTCTCTCCAACTAATAATGCTTTTGAATCACTATTAATTACCGACTTTCCAGAGCTTCTTTCTCCAGTCTCCAAGTTCCCTCCTGTGAAACACAATGTTGTTCATCACATTGAAACTTCCGGCAGACCTCCTTTCTCTCACGCTCGGCGACTTGCACCAGAAGCAGCGAAGCTAGAGTTCGAATCTCTCTTAGAGAAGGGCATCATCCGACCTTCAAAGTCTGACTACGCCTCCCCTCACATGGTACTCAAACCAAATGGGGACTATCGCCCGACTGGCGACTATCGCTGCCTAAATGCAATCACCCGTCCGGACCGTTATAATGTACCTCATTTACAGGATTTCACATCCCATCTCTATGGTTGTACTATCTTCTCAAAGGTTGACCTTGTCTCGGCATTTTTCCAGATTCCCGTACATCCGGACGACATTCACAAGACTGCCATTATCACTCCTTTCGGACTTTACGAATTTCTTCGAACGCCATTCGGTTTACGAAATGCTAGTCAATCATTCCAACGTCTTCTAGACTCAGTATTACGCGGTTTACCTTTCGTTTTCGCCTACATAGACGACTTATTGATCGCCAGTGCTTCTCCGGAGGAACACACTTCACATCTCAGGCAAGTTTTTTCCAGACTAAGTGAATTTGGTCTATGTGTTAACTCTTCCAAATGTGAATTCGGAGTTTCATCCCTAACTTTTCTCGGACACACTATCTCTGCCGAAGGTATACGTCCCCTTGAGGATCGTGTGGCAGCCATTCGTGCTTTTCCGAAACCTGTAAAACAGCGTCAACTTCGTCGTTTTTTAGGGATGGTCAACTTCTACCATCGTTTCATACCGTCCGCTGCTAAAATTCTCCTTCCTCTCCACGCACTTCTTAAGCATCCACGTAAAGGTTCTGCTGCTTCTGTCACTGTAGATTGGAACGACGAAGCAACTAATGCCTTCACCGCCATCAAGGAAGCCCTTGCCTCTTCCGTGTTACTTATATTTCCATCCGACACAGCCCCGACTAGAATCAACACCGACGCTTCAGACTTCGCAGCTGGTGCTGTGCTACAACAATTTATTGATAACGAATGGCGTCCATTAGCTTTCTTTTCTAAAAAGTTCCAGCCGCCTGAAACAAGGTACAGCGCATTTGGAAGAGAACTTCTCGCAATTTATTTAGCTATTAAGCACTTCCGTTACTTCATAGAAGGTCGGGAATTCCATGTTGTAACTGATCATTTACCCATCACGCATGCCATTACAGCTTCCACAGTGAAACAGTCCCCTCGTGAAGCCCGCCACCTTGAGTTCATTGCCCAATTCACAACTGATATCCGCCATATAAAAGGAAAAGACAACATTCCTGCCGATGCTCTATCCCGAATTAACGCTATCTCTCCTTTACCAGACATTGATTTCGTCGAAATGGCTCGCTTGCAGCAACTCGAAGAGATTGTTTTTCCTTCTTCCTACGACATTCAAACTGTAGAAATTTTTGGTTTTCCCCCTTTATTATGCGATGTCTCTTCAGCACATCCTCGTCCAGTCGTACCTACCCCCATGCGCAGAAAGGTGTTTCACACCATTCACGATGTGTCGCACCCAGGGGTAAAAGGTAGTCAAGTCAAAATAGGTAAGCATTTCGTCTGGCCGTCCTTACTAAAGGATGTTAAACAGTGGACAACGCAGTGTCTCAACTGTCAAAAATCTAAAGTGCACAGGCACACTGCCGCACCTCTTCAGCAATTTGTTCCCCCTGGTGAACGTTTTGACCAGGTACACGTTGATTTAGTCGGCCCTTTACCACCCTCAAATGGTTTCACACACATTTTAACTTGCATCGACCGATACACTCGATGGGCAGAAGCCATTCCATTGCGAGATACTTCTAGCGAGACAATTGCTCAGGCATTTTTGTTCAACTGGATAGCCAGGTTTGGCACACCTTCGACCGTGTCCACAGACCAGGGTAGGCAGTTTGAGTCTCACCTCTGGAAGGACCTTATGACTTTAATCGGTTCTAAGCGTCTTCGCTCTTGCAGCTATCACCCGCAAAGTCAAGGTATGGTGGAACGTTATCACCGGCAGCTAAAAGCTTCTCTTATGGCCCATGGAACACCGGAAAATTGGTCTGAAACCCTCCCTCTCTCGGTATCAGAACTTCGTACAAAGAACACCTTAAATGCTCCTCTGCTGAGCTCGTCTATGGCTCCACCATGAATACCTGGTGAGTTCATACTTCCCTCTCCAAGAACTACGAACCAGCACACCTTCCTGTCCCGCCTTCGTCAGTGTACTGAGGCATGGAAGCCATCTTTGCCACGTCACCCTCCCCGTCCTACTTACATGCCTGCGGATTTGGAGACTTGCTCTCATGTGTTAATTCGGCATGACTCACACCGTAGTCCTTTGCAAGCCCGTTATGACGGACCTTTCCTCGTCTTAAAACGTTATCGAAAGTACTTCACTTTACAGAAGGGGAGCAAAACAGAAAACATCTCAGTGGATAGGATCAAACCGGCTTATTTCGAACTTGATCCCGCTTCTTCCACCACTCTTTCTCCACCTTCTGCACCCGCTCCATCTACCTCTACTTCGCAAGATCACATCGACTTTATGCCCATTCTGCCTTTTACATCAACTTGTTCTCCAACCGAACCTGAACCTTTGCCAACTCCTTCAGCTATTGTCACTCCTTCGCCAGCTACTCCGGCGCCCCCCGCTCCGACATCTCCGCCTCCTGCTCCAATACAGATTCCTCCTCCGAATCCAGAACCGATTCCGACTGCAACCTTACCGTCTGGTCCACCTCGTTCTACATCGCGTTATGGACGCACATTACGTCCAGTGGTCCGCTTTTCACCCTAGATACCTAGACCCTCTCGACGCTCCGCTGTTCGGGAGGGGAGCCATGTCTCCTTCCACTTTCTACTTTTTCATTATTGTCGTCTTCCTCGTCACGTGATCTGAAAATTCCGTTTTCTTCGTTAGAACAACAGCCGCCATTTCGCTTCAAGAAGTTTTTCAATTCTTCCGTATAAAAGCTGCCAAGCTCAGTGCATTATTCAAAAACTGTTTACAAAATCCTTTCACATTTGTTAACGAAGTACCCCTGATTTCTTTTATATCATTTTGTGCCTTTGTAGTTTTCGTCACAACATTTTTCTCCTCGATTGTTTGCAAGGTACGTAATTGCTAGACCTAGTTCTTTTGTGCATCATATTGAATCGCGCGTATCTAGATAATTCTATTTTGTGCTGCATGTTTATGTTAATGAAAAATATTCCATATAAAAAAGTCTTTATTATACATTATAATTATTTACAATTAAATAACCTTTTTTATAAATTATTGCCTACTCTAAAAAACCTATGTTCAAAAATTTTATATATTTTATATAATAGTTTCCCTAAAATAAAATGTCAAATACAACAGAAAACCGAATTTTAATGTATAACTAAATTATCTATTTTTCACAATGTAATTATTGTTATTGTTATTATCACAGTAATTATTATTATTATTGTATTTATTATTATTGTTGATTCTCTTCTATATATTAATTATGTATATTGTTTCAATAGATTATGACCTCTGACCTCGTTCGTGTCATTACCCAGCCTTCTTCCGTTACGCACAACGTAACTGTGGTCACTATGGAGTTTTGATGTATCTAGATATATGTTATATATAAACAAATACATATAAAGGAGGTCGTATATACATATATATATATATATATATATATATATATATCTATATATTATATATTTATATATACTCTGATATACTATATATACAAATATGAGGAAACCTATATTTGTATGAATAGGTGATTCATATATATATATATATATATATAGTATATATAGGTATATATATATATATATATATTATATATATATATATATATATATATATATATATATATATATATATATATTAGGGATGTGCCAAAAGTATTGGTTTTGGTATTAGTATTGGCCAGTATTGCCCATTTTTCCGGGTATTAGTTATTGGCTCCCAAGGGATTGGCATTTAGCACAGGTATTGGTATTCGGTATTGGTACTTGGTCAAAATGTGTCAATACTTTTCAGTCCTTATAATGTGTAAAAAAAAAAGGGCAAAGTAACAAAATTGTTAATGCTGTTGAAACTTCCGTTCGATAATTTTCTTGAGTCCTTTCTTTAAAATGGAGTTTAAGATAGAGAATATTCTCGAAGATGGTAACTATTATAAAAGAAGCCGCATCAAGCCTATTCGGGATCTTTCTGTGAGTGAGGCAAGCGCGAATGATGCAGTTAGGTTATTATTGTATAAAATATAAATCAATCAGTAAATGATTTATTATCTTTTAGGTGATTTTGGTGAAAAAAACATGTTTGTTGCTGATTCGAATATGATACTCAGTTTATGATTAGTTACTAGTACTTTTCTAGTCATAGTGTGGATATAACTTTTTTCTGTTTAAAAGTTAAAGTTTTTCTTTATCATAAAAGGAGCTTTGTTCATTTTATTAAGTATTTGAATTGGAAATAAATTTTTATTATGCGTAATTGATAAATGGTTATCTAAAATTTGTTTATCTCTTCCCCAAAGTAAACATTTATATTTCTTTTAAAGTTTCTAAAATATACATAACAGGTGGTCCCTTTTTCAATAAACATTAAAAATTTAGCAATAATAACAAATTATAGGAGTATATTGGTATTTGCTGAAATTCCAGTTTTGGTATTGGTAATTGGTATTGGCAGTAGCAATCAATAGAGTATTGGTATTGACTCAACAATTCAGTTTTTGCAAATCACTAATATATATATATATATATATATATATATAATATATATATAATATATATATATATAATATTATATATATATTATATATTATTAATATAATATATAATATATATATATATATATATATATATATATATCATATATACTTATATTATTATTTATTTATTTTAAACAAACACTTATTCCGCTTAAGGGGGTAGTGGTACGTGCAAGCTTCCCTAATTCATATTTTCCTTCATCTCGCCCCCACCCAACTCCTCCATTTCCATTCTATCTCTCGCCAACACCCTACTTCCTCCACCTCATCCCTCCCTCCTCCAGCATTTCCTTTATTCCATCCATCCACCTTCTTCTTGGTCTCCCCTTCCTCTCCTTCCTATCCGCTCCGCCTCCCAAACTCTCCTAACCACCCTCTGTTCCTCCATTTTCTCCAGATGTCCAAACCATCTTAACATTCCCTTCTCCGCTCCTCTCACCAAACCATTCTTCCAATTACAATCTCTTTCTACTTATCACCCTATTCCCTAATCCTCTCTCTCTTTTTATAACGTCCCACAATGCCGCTCTCAACCTTTCATCTCAAAGACTTCGCAACTTCTTCTAGGACCTAGCATTCAACCCCCAAGTTTCACACCCCATATAGTACGGCTGGAACACAAATTTTTGCAAAACATACTTATCTTAAGTTTATGTGATTAACCCCCCCTTCCCATAATTCCCTCAGACCACTCAATGCTCTCATTCCTTTCTCCTACTCTGTGATCTATCTCTTTCTTTCATCCCTCCTTCCTTACCCAAAATCCATCCCTAAATATCTGCAAAACCTTTACTTTTTTCTAATACTAATACACCTCCTACTCTAATCTCTAAACCCATCCCCTCATCTGTTTCCTCCTCCTCAAAACCTTCAAAATCTCTCGGAATAGAACGGAAATCCAAAGGATCAAAACCACTCTCTCAAACTCTTCACCAAATAACTTCAGCCTTCTGAATTCTTCCGGCCACTAAAGGCAGTATCATCCGCAAATTAGTATCAGTTCACTTTCCATCTATCACCCCTATCCATCAAATCCACCCCTCTTCCCTCCCTCATCATTCCTCTGCAGACACTCTCCATAAATAAATTGAAAAGCCCGGTGACATTACACATCCCCTGTCTCAACCCTCTATCAACCCCAAACATGCTCACTCTCTCCTCCTAATACTCTCACACACATTCTGCTATTCCTTATAAAAGGCCCTAATACTTTTACCTAAATTACCCCCTACTCCATATTCCTCCAGCACCCTCCATAATTCCTCCCTCTTCACTCTTTCATATGCTTTCTCCAGATCTAAAAAACACCCTTACACTTTCCCTTTCTATACCTCTCTCCACAAGCATCTTCATTGTGAATACCTGATCCACACACCCCCTCCCACCCTAAATCCTCCTTGTTTTTCCCCCATTCTCTTCCGTTAAATCTCTCACCCTCTCAATTAGTCTTCTCCCATACACTTTCCTATATCACTCAAAAGACAATACCTCTATAAATTCCCATAACTCAATCCTATCCCCTTTCCCTTTATACAGGGGAACCAAACAACCACCCTCCCAATCCTGTGGAACCTCTCCCCTCCTCCAACATAAATTATATAACCTTTACAGCCATTCCTCCACCCCTCTGCCTCCCATCTGTAACATTTCCAATACTCACACCATCTAGACCTGTGGACTTTCCTTTTTTTCCTTTAGTTACGCCCTAATAATAATCTTCCATTGTACATTTCCATATCCCTTCCCGCCACTTCACCCCAATCCTACCTCTTGTAAATCCTCTCCCATCTCTCCAACCCATTTTCATTCAATAATTCTCTAAATATTTCCCCCACCTTTTCTACCCTATCCTCCCCTCCTATCCATTCCCCTTCCCCTCCTTTAACCCTCTCTCCTAACCCTCCATCTTCTTCCTTTTTTATTTACTTCTTTCCAGAATATCTTGCTCCCTGTTTCAAAAATTTCTGTCACTTTTCTACACCATTCTTTATTTGCATTTCTCTTCGCCCTCTCCCACCGCCCTCTTTGCTTCCACTCTAAACCTTCTATATTCCTCCCAGCTTTCCCTCCTCCTATTCCCCAACCCTTTCACATAGACCTCTTTTTTTTTTTCAACCAAACTTCTTTTCACCTCCTGCTCCACCATTCACTTCCTTTCCTTCTATTTGCTCCCACCTTTTTTACTCCACATATCCTTCTGGCCTCTTCAAAAATTGTCTCTTTAAATCTCTTCCACCTCTCCTCCACTTCCCTAATTTCGTCCCTCTTACGTCCGCTCCACCTATCCCTCCATACCTCTAAACTCCGCTCTTACACATTGTCTCATCTAATTTTTCCACCTTTATGACTTCCTATTCTCCTCTTTTTCTTTCTGTTTTGACCTCTCCCCCCCCTTAACCTAGCAACCACCCAATAGTGATCAGATAACCCCCCTCCCGCCCCTCTAAATACATTTAAATCTAGTAATCTGCCTCTATCTTTCCCATTTAATACACACATAATCCAATATCGCCCTCCACCCCCCCGTTATCTCACTCTTTCATGTATACTTATGATTTTTCATCTTTTCTTGAACCAAGTATTCCCAACTATCATTTTTCTATCAACACACAACTCTAACAGACTTTCTCCATTATCATTCCCTTCCCCTACCCCAAATGGACCTATAATTCTCCCCATTTCCTCTCTTCCCACTCCTGCATTCAAATCTCCTAATAAACAAATTTTATCATTTACCCCGAAACTTTCCCAACATTCATTCAACTCACTCCAAAATTTTTCTCTCTCCTCCTCCCTCGCTCCATTTACTGGTGCATACGCGCATATAAAAACCCACATTTCCCCCCCAAATTTCACTTAACCCACATTATTCTCGAACTCACCTATTTGCACACTTTTACCTTATCCCACACCTCTTTCCTCATAACTATTCCTACCCCTTCCTTCGCCCTCACTCTCTCGTTCACAATCCCCGAATCATAACCCTTAAATTTTTCCAAAGTCCATCTCCTTCTTTCCTTTCAGCTTTTTTTCTGTCAACCCTAGCACATCCAACCCTTTTTTCTTCGAACATTAACCCCACTTCTTCCCTTTTCAGATCCGCTCATTTATCCCCTCCCAACATTCATACAACCCACCTACATCTAATCTCTTTTTACCCATCGCTATCTCTTTACTCGCCCTTACTCTCTTTTTATCCTGAACCTCTTATCAACGCACTCTCTACTTTCCCTACTTTTCCGCACACTTGATTTGGCTGCACGCTTACCGGGATCCCACAACCTGAGGGATAATATACCTCAAGCTCCAAACCCCGCTCAAACAACCCACACCCTAAAAAAAATACCCTAAATCTAATTCTATAACTAATTCACACTATATCTATAAAACTTAAATTAAAACTTATGTTATTATTTACGAAATTTATAATTACTTTGATGTATTCTCTTTCTACTACTGTTGAAGACACTCCTCTTCTTCTCAGAGTTTGATATTGATTACCGATTTATAAGTTCCCCTGATTAATCTCTTCCTTCTGTATTAAGATCCTTGATGTAATCTATTCCTATAGTAAATCAAAAGGATCCTTGATGTAATCTCCTTTCTGTCTTGAAGATACTCTTCTTAGAGTTCCTTTGCTTTTTTCTACACTTTTATTCTTTCTTGGCTTGATATCTTCTTGATGGAATACCCTCTAAATATCTTTTTAAGACAACTCTTTTCATTCACGAGTTCCCTGTTTTTTCTCCTAACTTACTTTATTCTATCCTGTGTTGATTATCTTTCGCAACACTAGTTTTAATTTTATTTGAATTACTTCTATTTCCTTTACTAAGTTGCACTCGAAAACCTTGAGGTGAACTTTTTCAAGTAAAGACAAAGTAGGAAACCTCAGTAAATTTATTTTTTCCTGATGATGATTTTTTCGCAACACTTGTACTTAAATTTTATTTAGAATTACTTCAATTTCCTTTACTAAGTTTGCACCTTGAAATCCTTGAGATCTTGAAATGGTCTTCTCAAAGTAAATACATCAAAGCAAGAAACTCAAGCAAATTCTAAGAGTCAAAAAGCAACATATACTGGTAGTTATGCCACTCCACAATTTATTTATTTATCAATCAAAATTCACTTATTATACCTTCAATAAAAATTTTTAAAATCATAAAATAATTAATTTTTCTCATTTTGAAAAAAATTTCCAATTCGTTAAAAACTTGAATCTTTTTGAAGAGAACTTTATTTTTCATAAATTCTTTTTTTTTCTTCACTTTCGCGATGTTTCCCAACTGTTTTCTTCTATTTCTTCTGTTTTTAACACGTCTTTATCCAACGGGTATCAGAATTAATAGGTGATATTATATACTATATATATATATAGAATGTATATATATATATAATATATATAGTAATTATTATTATATATAATATATATATATATATATATATAATATATATATATATATAATATATATATATATTCCTAGGGAAAGAACACGAGGAAACACCACAACACTTAAAACATTTAAAGACGCGTCTTAAACTGCTGTTGCTAGAATGATACGGAAAGTACAATGAGAGAGAGAGAGAGACGAGAAGCAGAGAGAGAGAGAGAGAGAGAGAGAGAGATTGTAGGATAGAGAGTGAGTGGGAGAGAGAAGAGAGGGGGGGGGGGAGGTTAGAGAGAGAGAGAGAGAGAGGGAGAGAGAGAGAGAGAGAGAGAGAGAGAGAGAGAGAGAGAGAAGAGAGAGAGAGAGAGAAGAGAGAGAGAGAGAGAGAGAGAGAGAGAGAGAGAGAGAGAGAGAGAGAGAGAGATTTGTTATTGAGAGAGAGGGCGAGAGAGAGAGAGAGAGACAGAATATAGATACCGAAAAGGGAAGTTTTGAAATCACAAGCCCGTTTGCCCAGAACTCCTGTCGAAGACCTTTCAATATTTTAATTCTACAACAAAAGATTCACGGATATGCCAAAAGGCAGAAGATTAAGAATCAGAAGAAAGGAAATAAAGATGACGGTAAGTGGTCCTCTTTACGAAAATGATACTTCCTACTTTCGCGGTCAGAGATAAGATTAGAAGATTAAGATATTTACTCATGTTTGACAGACGAAGAGTTTGTTCTGTTTATGGATATGATTCGAAAGCCTTTTAGAATAAGGAGGTTAATATAAAAGAGATAGTTAGGTAGAGGGTTCCCCGATTTTTTTTGCGTTTGAGGTTGATGAATAGCGCACCTTTTCCCACAGGAAACGAGAAAATATTAGTGGAGACAAAGTACGAAATAGTTACCATAGGAAAAGGGTGCAAACTGAAAATCATCCAGGACGATTCTGCCTTCTTATTTTAAGCAAAGAGAGAGTAAGAATAATATCTTTAAAAAATTGTAATGTTAGGCATATATGAGAGAGGTGAAGGTGGAGGAGGAGGAATAGCTTTGGAATTTCTAAGGTGGAATTAGTGGCAAAGGTTTTAGAGAGAAGTTTCATCTTTAAAGGCAGCAAATTGTAAATTTAGAATGAAATCCTAAAGAAGGAAAGATGAAAGAAAGAAAATGAGAGTTAAAAATATTTTTTTTGTAAATCTAAGAAAAAAAGTGTGAGAAAAAAAGGAACAAAAAGATCATTAAATTAAAGCAATAATCCTTATAAGGAAATTAGAAAAGTATCAATGTGTCAAAAATGTTTAATCGCTGTAGGCGATGGTCTTACCTACGGAAGACTTAAAGATACCGAATGGATATATAGATGAGAAGGTAATCAGAGGAACACAGAGGTGGAAAGTGTTTAACAGTATGAAGGGAGGAATTCAAGGTTAGGAAAAATGCTGTATTTGAGTTTATCTCCAAAGGGATAAGGGACACGGATGGGATCTGGATCATCTGCTGATGGTTATTCTGAATAAAGAATTGAAGGAAGTTAACCGTCAACACCTTCAGAACTAGAAGGAAATAATTTCCGGTGGTGAACATTAAAACCACCCAAAATAATGATTTCAGAGAAAAGAGAATGAAGGATAGGTTTCGATTTTGACAATAGGTTTTTTTCGGGCTCTGTCTCAAAACCAGAAAAACATATAATTTTCTTAAATATCAGCCTATCTTCACCAAATAGGTAGCAAATTGCAGCTTTTTGTCACCCCTTAAACATTGATTTCTGTTTTTTCTGTCTATTGATTTTCTTTGTATTTCACCTGAGGAAAAACTATGTTTCAGACATTTTGTTGTTCTTCTCCTACAATTTTTTATCAAAATGAATAGAAACTTGAGATATACAAATATGATTTTATTATCTAAAACATTATTATTCAGATTTTTAATATCTGCCACAAAATTACAGAAATACTCGAATTTCATTCTCAACTGAAAATGGTTTTCGAAAATGAAAAATTCAATAACTTTTTTGCTAATCCCATCAACCTGGAATTTTCAGAGAATATATTTTAATTGTGGAAGATACACCTTTTTATGCTGTTATTGTCGGATGTATTATTTATTTTTTTATACCACGCGAAGTTGAGCATCAATCAGCGCGCGAATAATTCTTTAATGAATTTGATACGGTAACGGTTGGAATTGTTCCTTTCAACATTTTGCCCATAGCTACGATACAAAACAGAGGACGTTGTTATCCACGGGCAGGTGTTGGCATGTTATTTATAAGGCAAATAAATATTAAGTTGCAAAAGTGGCAGTCAGTGAAAATTATCATAAATTGAAATATATAGTCCCTTGCTATTTTGATATCTAACATTGTATTAATATACATATATTCCCGTAGTTGAATTTGAACTCTGTACACCGAACCACCTTTGATACCTCAAATAAATGATATGACTGTGAATTAGAATAAACCATTTATTTTATTATTTTTATAATTTTTTATAATTTTTTATAGAATTTAGCAGGAATCATAGTGAAGAGGGCATGTAATCATTTTTAATATCATTTATCTTAAGTTTGTATACTCTTTCTATAGAAATTCATGGAAATTTCAGAGATATATATTTTGACAGTTAAAATAGAATATTAAATGAACACTCCTAGTCACATAGGGCCAGTAGAATAAATGTTATTATTTTTATAAAGTTTTATTTTTATTTTAATAATGATGTATCCGTTTTTTATTTTATTTTATTTTTTGTTTTAATTCATTTTCTTTCTTTTTCCTTTTCATTTGATGAATTTACAAAGTTTACACAAATATGTTGTTGATGAGGTAGTTGGACGGGATACGCTGTTTTAATCTTTTTGCCTTTCTTCTAACTAAATTAATTTTGATTAGTGTAAATTATTTATTGTATTTTTCTTTTTTAAAATTTCTGATTTTATCTTATTATATTTTATTTAATTTTTTTTTTTGTTTTATTTTTGTGTTTCATATGTTAGATTTATTGGTTTTATTTTATAATGACTTATCCATATTTTGATTTATTTTTATTTTACTTTAGCTTATTTTCATTTCTTTTATTTTCATTTATTTATTTTCTTGTTTAATATATTTAATATGTATTCATAAGTATGTTTGAACTTTGTTATATGTTATGTAAATAATTTTTTCTACTTTTATTTTTACTTATTTTATTATGTCTTATTTTTGTTTCCTTATGTATATTTATTTTTATACTATATATTCAGTTTACACTATGATGGTCAAATTACTTCTAATTTGAAATACCCTTTAAATCCATTTTAATGATTTAAATACAAGGGAGATTTTTTTTAACATCTAAAATAATTTTAAGTGGTTGCCGATGTTAAGGCTTTACCTGCCCTTATATAAATAAATAAATAAATAAGCTTATTGGATTCTCTGTACTAGCTATTTCTGGGCAGAAAAAGTGTTAAGTTATTAAATCTGACAATCTTGAGATGATAATATTTTAATTTTAAAGCATTAAGTTAATTAGCAGTGAAAAATTTGGTAATAGTTGAGTATAGTTCAATCTGACTTAATATCGATATAAATCCCTCAAAATCGGCTTCTTCTTCTTCTTTTTTTTTTTTTAAATTATCTTTCAGTCTCCTTGTAAGAGGAATAAAAAAAAACTCAGATTTCTCGATATATCAAATTCTATTCCCTATACCGATTCTTCCTTTTTAAGTTTAATTCAGCTTAAGGAAACCATTAAGGTTTCAGGTTATAAGTTTTTTGTAAATATACACAGAAAATCTATGTCGGTAATTATGTAGCTGAGGGCTGACTTAAGCGCTTTTTGATTTGGCAAAGAATTCTTTCAAAAGCGGAAGAAATTCTATCATCCCCATTTCTGCATTTGTCAAATTTCTTCCAAATGGAAGACAATTTTCTAGCGAAATTGGGAATTTTTCTTCCATCTGTAAGATTGCTCTTTTTGGTTCTTTTCATTCTTGAGTATTTATTCTTGACTTGTGACGTCACATGAAATCGTAAAAAAATGTTTTTTTTAATGTTTCCAAGTTTTCGAACCCACTATTTTATCTTCGAAATATATTAATTATGTTATTTCCCAAAGAACTGGTGAAATATAATTATTAAAAAATTACAAAATTGAGAAATTTTATTTTATCTTGTTGTGACGTCACTCCTCGAAGACAGGCACTGTTTCCAAACGGTTATATATATATATATATATTAGTATATATAATATATATATATATATAATATACCCTCACCTAATTATCTAAAAATACTAATTATAGACTTTAAAAAGCGGGGCCCCCTTTTAGGGGGTTCCTTGTTTTGAGGGGGGCTGTTAAAACATGGCTGCGGAGCCGGAGCGGGGAACCGGAAGGTTTTGGGTGGAACCGGAGCCCGGAGCTGGAGCCAGGAGGTCGGGAAACTTTTTCAGGGACTGGAGCCGGAGCCGGAGGCGAAATTTTTGGGGATTCTGGAAGCTGGCAGCCGGAGGCGAAAATTTTAAGGGAACCTGGAGCCGGGGGAGTCGGAAGCCGCAAAAAAAGAGGTCGCTCCGGCTCCCCGGCGAATACAAATCTACGTAATGTTATTAATTTTACTTACTAACAGGTGATATATATATATATATATATAATATATATATATATTATATATCTATATAATATATTATATATTTATATATATATATATATTATATATTATATATATAGGTAAAATTCAATTTTTTCGTCTGAGGTTCGATATTCGATATATCGAACTATATCGATAATATCGAGTATTGGATATATCGATATATTCGTATTTTATATATATATATTAATATATTATATATATATATATATATATATATATATATATATATATATATAAATATTATATAATATTATTTATATATATATATATATATA